>PVKV010029253.1:0-23918 GCA_004027835.1 Alouatta palliata | reverse complement strand
CCTATGTTATTGAAGTTGGGAGTGTGCTCAGTTAATATACATATTTTCAGATTACCTTGCACCTAGTTAATTTCCTATCACTTATACTTATCATTTATCACCTGATAGCTCACCACTTGTTAAGTTCTGGCTAATTATCTATAGTCAGATTTCTTGGAAGTCTTCTTAAATGGCAAGTAATCTATTCTTTTTCCTCTCACTTTCTCCTGCTTCCTCTCTTAAGAACAGATGACATAGTTTGAACTTTAAGAGTCAAAGAATGTAACCTGTGTATAAGGCTGGTGAATAGAAAGAAAATAAGACCTGAGGATCTCAAGATGTACAGCTAGCACAGACTTCGTACTTAGATTCCTACTTACAAATTACTTTTATCAAAAAAACTACCTTTATGTATAGAATCTTTATTAATAGCAGTAAAATCAGTTCCCAATTATTTTACACTGGATTACTGAACTGAAACATTTACATAAAAGTCATTCTTAGATGACTTTTATGCAAATCAAAATAAAACAGCTTTATAGGAAAGCATTCACTATTCTGGACACCAAAAGTTTCTGAGCATGCACACACACACACACACACACACACACACACACACACACACACACACACAGAGAGAGAGAGAGAGAGAGAGAGAGAGAGAGAGAGAGAGAGAGAGAGACAGAGAGAAAGAGAGAGAGAACAGACGATCTACTAGGAGTCTACAGTCTATTAGGAAAGAGGGTCAGAAGACAAAACAATAAGAGACTGAGTACCCAAGACCTGATACTTACACAACAGTAAAATTATATAAAAATTTTGAAAGTTTTAATCATTATAGAGGTTACAAACAGAATAAAAGTCATAACTGAAGAAAACAACAGTATTATTTTAAAATGGAGAGTTTGAAACACAACCAAAAAACTTTCAAATGAAAACTTTAGCCACTGAAATAAACACACATACACCCCCCCGCCCCCCAACACACACACACACGAGGTTAACCATTTAGTTAAACTAAAACTAGATATAAAAAAGGATTTGGTATGTAGCACAAAGCATATGGGGAATAGTACAAAACTGTGAGGAGAAACAGAAGAAAAAATAAGATTCAAATTTATACCATTTTTAGAAAAAAGGTTCAGGAGAATTATGGAGATGAACATTTGAAGAAATATTTGTCAAGAATGTTCTAGAATTAAAGCAAAACCTACCTAAGTGCTCAAAAAAAGCAACATGAAGACGCAGTAGAAAAATGTAAAACTACTTAGATATTATGTTGTGAAACAGCAGAACTTCAAAGACAAAAATCATAATATTAAAAGCAACCAGAGAAAAATGCAGAATACCTAAGTAAAAAAAATCAACACATCTTGGAATCTATCTTCAAAGTACTGAGGAAAATAGTTGCCAGTGTGGAATCCATTACTTAAAAACTATTAAAGAGAAAAAAAGTTGAAACATATTTAAATACAGAGTAAGATATTTTACTATTCATAAACTCTTGATGAAATAAAAAATTTAGGAAAGAAAACAGAAACTTGAAAAAGAGCTGCTTGCAAGAAATAAGATGAGCAAACACTGATTAAGCAAGATTGACAAGCATGTTGGTATATCTGAATAACCATTGGATGTACTGCTACTGCTAATGACTAATTGGTAACATCGTAGGGAGAAATGCAGATGTGAGATCCAAGCTGCAGCTATTTTAAATTGCTTGGAAACAATGTAGAGATAAGAAATTTGGAAATTTTAAAGTCTAGTATGATTACTAACAAATTTAAGGGTAGCCACAAAAAATAGAAAAATAAAAGCACAATATCTAGCTTCTAAATCAATAGAGATAAAAATAGAGAAAAAAATTTAATTCAGGCCGAGGGCAATGGCTCGCACCTGTAATCCCAGCACTTTGAGAAGCTGAAGCAGACAAATTGCTTGAATCCAGGAGTTCTAGACCAACCTGGGCAACACAGTAAAAGTGTCTCCACAAAAAAATAAAAAAAAGTAGCCAGGCATGGTAACCATCTATTCGAGAGGCTGAGGCAGGAGAATCGCTTAAGCCTGGGAAGCGCAGGTGACAGTAAGCCAAGATTGAGCCACTGCACTCCAGCTCGGGTGACAGAGCCAGACTCCGTCTCAAAAAACATAAAAAGAAAGAAATCAAATTCAACAGAGGTCAAGAGAGAAATAAAAGAAGCAAAAAATTCAAAGCATGACAATATAAAAAATTGTAACATAAGATAAAATGGTAGAAATATTTCAAATATATCCGTAAGCACAATAAATATTAATGGATTAAGCTTGTCTGTTAACAGATTCCCAGCCTGAATAAAAATAATATGAATATTAAAATGTATTAATTTTATAACAGACATATACAATAAATGGCAAGAAAGATTGAGAGTAAAGAGCAAGGAAAGAGATATACCAAGGAAATAGTACTTAGGAGACAGATGATGTGGCACTATTAACATTGAAGAAAAATGAGCTTTAACATGAAAAACTTATTATTGAATATGAAGGTGTCATTACTTAAAAGAACAATTTACCAGAAACATATATCAGTTCTGAACTGTATGCAACTTACATTATAACTACAATATATATAAAATATTGATTGACAGTATTTTTAAATTAATTTTAAAAATTGACAAGTATAACTTGAGCAATCATCACATTCAGGGCACTGACATGTCTGGGGAAGAAATGAAGGGAATGATACTGGAAAGAATACAAGAAGCCTTCGGTTCCAGTTTTAACTTTTATTTATTTATTCATTTTTATTTTATTATTTTTTTTAGAGACGGGGTTTCACCATGTTGGCCAGGATGATCTCGATCTCTTGATCTTGTGATCTGCCCGCCTCGGCCTCCCAAAGTTTTAACTTTTATTTTTAAAAAATGATCAGAAGCAATGTGGAAAATGCTAACAGTTCTAAAAATCTGGGATGGAATACATGAGTATGTGTTACATTGTTCTCAGTAGCTTTCTATGTTTGGAATATTTCATATACTTCAAAATGGTATTCAAAATAAAATGAAACTAAATATTTTTTTCAATATCATCCACTGAATTGAATTTTCAGTCTAATTTTAGTCTTTTTACACAGTTGTGAAAATTTTTATTCTACATTATAAAATAGTCTAGTATTCATCTCCTTTGTTTTTCCTTTTTCTTATACACTCTTTAAAAAGTGAGACTATAGCTTGCTACCTTGGAACCTCAAAAATCATCGTTCTTTTTTTTTTTTTTTTTTTTTTTTTTTCGGAGACGGAGTTTCGCTCTCGTTGCCCAGGCTGGAGTGCAATGGCGCGATCTCGGCTCACCGCAACCTCCGCCTCCTGGGTTCAAGCAATTCTCCTGCCTCAGCCTCCCGAGTAGCTGGAACTACAGGCACGTGCCACCATGCCCAGCTAATTTTTGTATTGTTAGTAGAGACGGGGTTTCACCACGTTGACCAGGATGGTCTCGATCTCTTGACCTCGTGATCCACCCGCCTCGGCCTCCCAAAGTGCTGGGATTACAGGCGTGAGCCACCGCGCCCGGCCGAAAAAATCATCGTTCTTTTCTTTATTCTCTCCTCTTCCTTCTCTTCTTCCTCACTCCCTTGCTTCTCTTTCCTTCTTTCCCTGCCTTTTCATAAGGAATTACAAGAATGTAAACTCCAGATGTTTTCCTGATATTTTTCATGATTGTTAGAGTTTCCAGATAAGGAACAAGAAGGCCAATTAAATTAGAATTTTAGATAAACAACAAACATGTCCCGCATATTGCACAGACTATACTTATAATGAAAAGTTATTTGTTTTTTATCTAAAATTCAAATTAATTGAGAGTCCCAGGTTTTTATTTCAGAATTCTATCAGTTCTATACACTTAATTTATCATAATTGCAGTTTATTTACATGGATCATCTTTCCCACAAATATTGTCTAATTCATAAATGTTTACAGAATAAATCTGATAGAAGATCTTCTCATCTTAAATCTGATGAAAAAGAAATATCTATCATCAGATGAAAATCTGATGAAAAAGAAATATCTATCTATTAAGGATAGATACTATCAAGCTATCTACAATCTATCGAGGTTACTAGTATTCTAGTACCAGTACTGTTATCAAAGATGAAAGTTTGACTGGTTTAGACACAAATTAATTGGATCTTAAGTACAAGATTGCCAGAGCTGCTTTTAGGTCCTGGTACCTTTGAAGAAAGTTGCACAAACACTATAAATTTTACTTTTTAGTCTTTGCAAGTGAATTAATTATTTGGCTTTTCCTTTAACTTGGCCACAAATTCTCTCTAAAATAATAATTTCCTTCTCATTTGTTGAATTTGTCTTGTTTTGTCTCTTTCTCTAAGGAAATAAGCATCATATCCCAGATTATCTTAAAACACACCAAAGTTGCATTTCCTTTCAATTGGATGATTTCAGAATGTGATCTTCCAAAGGTTCCTCCGTGGTCCTTTACTATCTATCTTTCTAATTGAATTATTTCCTTAACCAGTATGCTTACAGAGATTCTTGGTTACTGAGTATCATGGGAAAAAAAAAAAATCAATGGAAGACTTGAATAAGAGCCATAGAGTAGGGAATCATTACCAATTGATTAAATGAACCAAGGAAAGAATGATCCAAAGAACAGATAAAATAATTGTCATATGAAATATCAACAATTTTCAAAGAAGATAATAGCAGTCATTTAAATGGCTAGATAGAAAAAAAAATAGCTTTGGGTTTCTGTATATCTCTTTCCAAGTGAATCCTTTCACAGTATTTCTGTAGATGTGTCTTGATATGTGTCTTTCTTAAAGAGTAAAACTATTTGCTTTAAAATTGCCTATAACTTAAGAAAAATAGAAATCACTATGATATTAGAGTGGTGGTTTCTTGTATGGTGCTTCTCCTTTAAAAATATATATATTTTTTGCAATAAACAAATGCTTTGGTCTGAATGTTTGTGACCCTCCCCAAAATTGTATGTTGAAACCCTAATCCCAAGGTGATAGAGATCTTGGAAGTCAGGATCTTTGGGAGGTTATTAGGTCATGAGAGTGGAACTTTCATGATTGGGAACAGTGTCCTTATAAAAGAGACGCTAGTCTGCCCTGTCCACCAGGTAAGGACACACAGAGAAGGGGCTGTCTAAGAATATGGCTTCCACCAAACACCAAATTTGCCAGCACCTTGATCTTGGAATTCCTGGTTTCCAGGATTATGAAAATAAATTTTTGTTGCTTATAAACTACCCAAATTATGATATTTTGTTAGAATAGACCAAATGGAGAAATATGCCAAATAAAATATTAAATTTGTCACAAATGATTTATTTTCAAATTGGTTTTTGTTTATGTAGGCTAAACAGTCTAAAATAAGAACCATATGGTAGTTGTTCCATATGGTTGTTGTTGTTATTCCTATATTGTTTGTTTTCTTTTTAGTCTTTACAAATTTCTGAATCTTGTTTTTTTTTTTTTTTTTTTTTTTTCACTCTTGTTACCCAGGCTGGAGTGCAATGGCGCGATCTCGGCTCATCGCAACCTCCGCCTCCTGGGTTCAAGCAATTCTCCTGCCTCAGCCTCCCGAGTAGCTGGGACTACAGGCACGTGCCACCACGCCCAGCTAATTTTTTTTGTATTTTTAGTAGAGACGGGGTTTCACCATGTTGACCAGGATGGTCTCGATCTCGTGACCTCGTGATCCACCCGCCTCGGCCTCCCAAAGTGCTGGGATTACAGGCGTGAGCCACCGTGCCCGGCCCTGAATCTTGTTTTAAGATTGAATGTATTCATAAATAAATTGAAAGAAAGAAAAGCAAATAGAAAAAGTAAGCAACCATTTATAGTATATATGTTATATATAAAATAAAATTTTTGTTAAATTACATATACTCTCTATTTTGGATTTTTTCTTAATATATGAAAACCATTTTCCTTTTCCATGAAATATTTCATCAGATTTTTTCAATAGTTTCCTAGTACTATATTATCTGTTAAAAAATGAAAGCTTTACTTTTGTGAAAATTTCTTTAGCCTTTGAAACTCTGAGCTTTTATCTATAAAATAGAATTTGTGGGGAGAGAGAGGCATCTAAGGCTAAGCTATGATGGACTGTCTATGAAAAAGAGTATGTTCTTGTCAGTGTAACTAATTCTACTGAGGACTAGAGGACAGTCACAATGTGAAACTATGTTTTACAACTCCAGGGATAAAAATCAGTGAAAGGAAAGGTGAAAATGATGAAAGTCAATGTGGTGACACTGTTAAAGATTTACCTCAGTGTGCCTTTGTTGGTAGAACTCACTGCGCCCTCTGCAAACGGAAAAAAAAAAAAAAGAAAGAAAAAACTGATTCACTTTATTGCATTCATCTGCCATAGATAATACCCTGTACAAAAAGGTGGAAGGAAATGGTGAACTTATAATCAGTCTGTGTACACATACAATAGGAAGGCAGTCTGGAAACCCAGCAGGCCTGGGAAACGAGTGGCTGTCATAAAGAGGACAGTGACACTCTACTGAGATCAGTGAGCATGAAGCTCCAAAGAGAGGGGACAGCCAACTTGATCTTTCTTTGTGTGCACACTGTTGGGTGTGCCACATGCAACTTCAGACTTGGTGGGGCGTCACAATCAATTGCCAGACAAATGCAACCCACTCTTCCACCAATAGGAGGAAGTGAACTTGTAGTCCTTTAAATTAGTCCACAGAGAATACATTCCTCCTATAATAGTGATAGATGGAGCCTGCCTCTGTCTGACCAAGGGAGTATATTCCAGAGCTGCTGGGATCAATGCCTGTGTGTCAGATGTAATTGTTAAAAGCAAAATTTCTAGCAACTTGTGAAAAGACTAATTCAATTAGGCAATGCCTATAACTTTCTAGCTATCATTACAATCATTACAATAAAGAGACCAGATTTTTTTGTGTGTGAATTTCCCTTGTTTTATTCTATTATTATGATTCAGAAAGCACTGATAGTTTTATTTTTCCCTTCTAAATTCTGTATATTGCAGATGTACTTACTTTTATGGCAGCAAGTTATGCTAAGAAGTTTAACTACCAGACAATAATATCTAACATTGCTTATACATTGTCTGATAAGTGAAGTAGTGCTAAATTTTCAATCTTTAAATATTTTATTTTCCTCTGGATGGTCAA
This sequence comes from Alouatta palliata, assembly GCA_004027835.1. NCBI lineage: Eukaryota > Metazoa > Chordata > Mammalia > Primates > Atelidae > Alouatta > Alouatta palliata. Next base: position 16,778 of record PVKV010029253.1, on the reverse strand, counting down.
CTTTTCAGCCTGCTTAGTCTGTTTGGGCTGCCATAAAAAATATCAAGTCTGAATAATTTCTAAACAACAGAAATTGATTGCTTCTAGTCTGGAGACTGAGAAGTCCAAAATGTGGTGTTTGGTAAGGGCCTGCGCCTCATAGATGAAGCCTGCTTGCTGAGTCTTCACATGGCAGAAGAGGAGAACAACCCCCTTCAGCCTCTTTTATAAGGGCACTGTTACCATTTATGAGGCCCTCATGGTCTAATCTCCTCCTAGAGGCCCCAGTTCTTAATACCATTGCATTAGGTATTTGATTGCAATATATGAAAACAGAGCAGAGGACCAAGCATTCAGATCATAGCATAGCCTGTCCCTTAATATTCAGGCACATGTCACTTAGCACTCCCTCTTAAATCCCTACTAACTCTGTTTTATGTCGTTCTGAGACTGTCAGGCAGTCTGAAAACCTCTGTATTAAATGTTTAATTCTCTTTGGAATCTCCATACATGCACAGACCAAAAGGTGGATATCTGAAATATTTTGCGAAAAAGGAATGGTGGGCCCCTCTCCTTAAATTGCTGTCACCTTCTCCATCACAGAAGCTGCTTGCTCTCCTCCATGACTTTTTGATGGCTAGAGATTCACTTGATCTTCCCATGGAGGCTTTCCCCAATGAAACTATGTATTCCTCTCTGTGACAGCCCAATATCATAGACACACAGTAATTAAGATATTCCATCATAACTATTGATGAGGAAATACCTGATTTTTCAGAATCGTACAATCTCTTTCTTGCACAAGCCACGTTTAAATGTTCTAGCTGTATTCCATCAGACAAATTGACCAGTTAATGCACTAAATATTTCTTGAACTTCGTGTAGCATAAAGCAAGCCAAAGTGTCTGAACTTATAATCACACAAAACAAGATGACAAATCAGATATAATTTTCTTCTTTTTGTTTTTGAGGAAAATGTTTAAAATTCTAAAAGAAAGGTGTTTGGGGAATGTGGTTGTCAGAGAAGCAACAGAGGATACATTTATCCAACCTATCATCAGGATAGGTCTCCTTAGAGAGGCTGGCATAGAGGCAAGTTTTTGACAAGGGAATACATGTGGCTTTGTAGACAAGGATTAGAAAGCTATTCTGAGCATAAAGTAAAGCCATCCTTTGACAGGAATAAGAGAAAAGAAATAAAAAGGTGGCGAGGGTGAATGGCTTCTCTTTACCCCCGAATCGCTCATTGTCCACCTGACAAATTATATCTATCCCATTTTCCAAAGCTCTCCTCAAGGCTTAGGAAAACAACTGATATTAACTCACATTATTGTATCTGTAACACAATGAGCCTCCTCTTTTCCCCTAGATTGTATCTTATAGTTTATGCAAAAGCTAATTTAAGTTTTGAATTGAATAGTTGTAGAACAGGCATACTTTATATTTTGTGGACGTGTATATCGCATTTGTGAACATACTACATGTTAAGTCATGTGCACACATGGGTTCTGGGAAAGGCAGGTCTTATATATAATACATTGAAGTTTTAGTTCTGTTTCTGATATTTTCTGATGATGTAAGTTTGGGGCAAGTTATTTATTCTCCGTATGTCTCAACTTTCTCCTTTGTAAAATAAAGGTAGTTAAACTTATGCCAAGAGTGTTGTGAGTATTAAATGAGATCATGTTTGGGCAGCCTTTAACACAGTAGTTTGACAGACAGCTATCAATAAATGGTATTTTTATTATTGTTGTTTTCTTGCTAAGATGGAAATTCTACTCTCTTAAGGAACTTGATCGTGAATGATGAGTTTGGAAAATATAATGGTGGGTTCACATTTTGAACACCAATTAGCCATGACTTTGGAAAAGCTCCTAAAATTTATCTGCTTCTTCCTGGAAAAGGAGAAGGTCAAGATATGTAGCTTGAATATGTGGAAATAAGTATATATATATCATCTAATATTGTGAAATTTTTATATTTCCAGTTGGTTCTTTGATAACTTTATTATTAAAATCCTGGAATTAGGACTCTGAGTATGTAGTAAGTACCTATTAAATAACGATACTTTTATCTTCAAGAAAGACAGTTTTAAAAAGTGGCTTTGATTTAATAGATTGAACCTCCTCTTTCACACGCGCACATGACTGGTGATCCTATTTCCCTTTACAGTCAGCCTCTTGACCAGGAGTTATTACTGCTCAGTGAAGTTTGATACAGGAAGAGTATTTGGGACAGTTTGTGCTTCACTAATACAAGTTTGGTTTGTGAAATCCCCAAGCCTTGCTTTATAAGTCTTCAGATTAAAAATTAATCACAACAATTATCAACAAATATAAAAAGTCAAGAAATTAATGAAAGCCTATCTGTCTGTTTGGCTTTGGAAAGCATAGCACAGTGGCAACAACTGAAAACTCCCATCTTTTACAGTAAGTTCTAAAAGTAATCCACCATGTATAAATACTCTTACTTCTTTTATACAAAACAAACTCAGTTCTTTATCTAAGCAAATGAACTTTTCTTCTATTTTCACAATGCATTCTTATCTCTTAAACAATAATTGGTGGTGTAGATCACAGAAATTCCCTGGCATAGACATTTTTGAGATAGTTGATTATTGTTCAGTCTCCATTTGGAGATATCGTGTACACAAGAACAAGCAAACACCCTCTCAAAGATTACTTATATTGCCATTAAACTTCTAGGATATTTTGACTGTATGTAAGGAATTATACATATGTGTGCATGGGAGGAGAAATATGCTAAAATAGATCATTTACATAAGATTACTTCGAATTATATTTTAAATGGTCATTCATTGACAAAGAGTGATAATATGTTCTTTAAACAACCATTGTTTCAAACGTGTTTTATCTCTGAGTGTCATATATTTATCGTACATATAAATCCATGAATATTGAATTTTCCTTTAAAAAATGAAATAATAAATACTATAAAGATACAAGTGAAGAAGTAAGTCTTCTTGTAGTCAGAGAAAAAATAAAATTTTCTAATCACTAGTTTAATGGATTTTGTGTTTATTCCCATGTTATTCTGTTTCCTTGAAAGAAATCCTTTGAATAATAAAGAGATGTAATTAATGAAAAGGGAAACTAATAAATATGTCAGAAACAATTTACTATTAGTTTGTATGTATTCTAAATACCTCAACTAGAATGCAAATGAACCTTCAAAATTAGATTATTACTCTCAATAAAAGACTGTCCTCATAGTTATAGAAAAAATTATCACTGGTTGCTAATATCTAGAAATTTAATAACTTTTCTAAAGATGTTGGCTTAATTTTCAAAGAAATTTAAATATTGATCAGTGTAACATCTAATTGGCTAAATATGATATGATTTTTATATGGATCAAATATAGACTTGTAAACTCACAATTAATTTACAATAAATATTACCTAAACTGAAGTTTTAAAAACTGAATGTGTTAAGTAATTAGTGAGAAAAGCAGAACACTAGCCAGAAGGTAAATAAGTTACCTTGAAAAATCCTCCTGCTAAAATGTAACCACAGTTTGGATAAATTAAAACAAGTGTAGTTTTTAATAAATTGCTGAGTTTGCTAAAACAATGGAAATTTCTAAAATGAGAAGTAGCTAGCTGAAACCAGAGCAGAATCAATAAGGAGTAGTGGTAAATGGAGCAGGGGATTTTTAAGGGAGATTTACCTTGAGGCAGATGTCTTCATCAGCTCTGTTACCTAAGGACTATGCCTTGGGGCTCTGGCAAGATTAGGGCAGAACTTGAAACTCTTGCTTAATCATAAATTCATTGAAAGGAGCTAAGTGGTCCCACACCAGTACTGAGCCTGGATCTTGCAGAATGCAAAACTTCTATAAAGTAGAAGATCTCCCATTTATGCCCCCAGAATTCCTACAGATTAGGTTCTATAAGATATTAGTTCACAATGAAAATTAAATAAATAAACATAGAAATGAGCATCCATAAGTGATGGTCAACAGAAATGAAGACAAACAGAATTAAATAATGAAGGCCAGGCGTAGTGGCTCACTCCAGTAATCCCAGCACTTTGGGAGGCCAAACCAGGAAGATTGCTTGAAACCAGAAGTTTGAGACCAGCCTGGGAAACATAATGAGACCCATCTCTACAAAACTTAAGAAAACAAATAGCCAGGCATGGTGTTGCATGCCTATAGTCCAAGCTACTTGGGAGGCTGAAGTGGGAGGATCAGTTGAACCCAGGAGGTGACGCTGCAGTGAGCCATAATTGCACCACTGCACTCCAGCTTGGTTGACAGAGTAAGACCCTGTCTCAAAGAAAAAAAAAAACATTTGATTTCAGAAGTTAAAATTGAAATGGAAATTAAATTATTAAAGCTACCTGAAACAATGGAAAGTTTGAATAGTTCTGCAGTCATTAAATAAATTTATCTATTAGATAAAAATTCTACCATAAAAAAGCCCCAGACCACTAGGGGTTTACAAGTAAAATCTATCAAACTTTTGGATAGAAACAACAGTTTCACATGTTTTCCCTCTAAATATAGAAAGAAGACCCTCTTAACTTGTTTATGACATAAGACGATACAAGGAGCAGATTAAGAAGAGAAGAAGTCACTATCATTCATTAACATAGATTAAAAAATCTTTAAAAGTTATTTGTAAATAAACCTCCGTGGTATATTAAACAAAGTTCAGTTTACACCAGAATGTTTTAGAGATAGGATTTCTAAATATATGCACCACAAGGACAGAATATAGGAGAAAATTCAGAAGACCATCTAAATACCTATAGACAAAACATTTACAAAACTGAACACCCTTCATGATAAAAAAAAATGTTTAAAATGCAAAATGGAAAAGAGTACATTCTTAATTTGATAGAGGGAATCTGTATAAAACTAAATATCATTATTTTTTTTTTCTTTGAGATGGAGTATCACTCTATTGCCCACGCTGGAGTATAGTGGAGCAATCTCAGCTCACTGCAACCTCTGCCTCCTGGGTTCAAGAGATTCTCCTGCCTCAGCCTCCCAAGTGGCTGGTATTACAGGTGCCCGCCACCTTGCCTGGCTAACTTTTGTATTTTTAGCAGAGGTGAGGTTTCACCATATTGGCCAGCCTGGTTTGGAGCTCCTGAGCTCAAGTGATCCACCTGCCTCAGCCTCCCAAAGTGCTGAGATTACAGGTGTAAGCCACTTCACCCTGTCTAAATATCATTCTTAATGAAAAAATTGCAAAGACAAATGTTATTAACGTCAGAAACAATATAAAAATGTATCTTACTATCACTTCTATCCAACATTGTACAAGAGGCCTTAGACAGCAAAGTAAGAAAAGAACGAGAAAAGATACAAAGAATGAAAAGAAACAACCAGAAATAAACTTATTTCCTAATTACAGATGTTGTACCTGTTTGTGATTGTCTACTTACCAAATCTTAAATAATCTACAGACAAATTGATACAATTAATACGAGATTTCTTGATGGCTCAACAAGGTAATTGAATAAAGGATGAATATAAAATATAAATTACATTTTCTATGTACTAGCCAGCAATAATAACAGGATAGGAAACTCCTCTATCAGAAAACTCCTCTATTAAATTCTTCAGTAACTCACTCATAAATTTTATTCTCAGTAAAAATTTACTTGATTACTTTATTTAAAACTACAACCTACTACCAAGATCACTATTACCAAGATTACTACTATTATGCTTCCCTGCTTTTTCTCTTTGATAGCTCTTTTTACTGTTTCATTTATTTTGTTTATTATTCATCTCCCTCAGCTGGAATGAAAAGTCTATGAAAGAAGAATTTTTTTTTCTGTTTTCTTTCTTAATTTTTTAAACAAGTCTTTCCTTGGACCCAGAACAGTACCTGACACATAATGGAAACTAAAAAAGAATTTGTTAAATAAATGAATATATATACAAATGTATAAAATACAGTATTTATAATATCAACAAGATATAAAATACCAACTAAATTTGTAATTAAAGATGAATAATCTTATAGAGAAAATTATACTATTTCAAAGACAGACATACAAATGATGATATATACCAAATTTACACTAAGTTATTCTCAACATTGAAAGATATAATCAATGTCCAAATGAATCTTGTAGATTCAAGGCAATTTCAACGAAATCCCAGCAGCATTTTAAGAAATGTGTCTAATTTTAACATTTTCATAAAAGAGTAAAGGCTCATGAATAGCCAGAATCCTTCTAAAGATAAAAGAGGATAGAAGAAGAAGATACAGGAACTTGTCTTTTAGATTGATACTTATAATAAACATGTCTTGTGATAAGTACAGAAAAGTTGGCTAGTAGAACAGAGAACTCAGAAATAGCTCATTACATAGATGGAATATTAAAATCTAACATGTGATATTGGAAATCATTGTAGAAAAAGTAGACTATCTGATAAATTGTGCTGAAACATTGCTTTTCCAAATTGAAAAAAAAATACATAAAATAACCTTTCTGTTTCCATTACATACAAGAATATATTCCAGAAGAATTATAGATCTAAATCAGAATCACACATTGTGATGCATATAGAATAGTGTATAGGAAAATATATTTTGACCTTTATAAATGGTAGAAATTTTTTAAACAAACAATAAAAACTTTTAATGTAAAAAATATTTATGAATGCAGTATAAATCAGTAACTTCTGTTTATCAACAGATGCCACAATTAAAGTGATCATTTACATTACATATGAATAGAATAAAACCAGTGACCTAATACATGAAGAATTTTAATCACTGAGGAAAGACAATGTAATAGAAAAAAAAGGACAAAAGAATTGATAGCCATACTTTAGTAGAGGAAACAATAATGGTAAATAATCAAAGAAAAGATACTGTATCACATTAGTAATCAAATAAATATAAGTCAGGATGCAAAGAAGATATTACACTCACTAAACAGACAAAATGATTATTATTGTTAGGTTATGGAGTAATGTGATTTCTCATATAGTACCAATAAATACATAAATTGGTTAATAATTTGGGGAACTAGTTTAGCATTTTTTGGTAAATTTGACTATATCCATACTCTAGTACTCATGAATTACACTTGTAGATATGTGATCTAGAAGTCACTTGACATGTACCAGTAGACATCTGCAAAATTATTCATATCCTTATTGCTAATAATAACCCAAACTTCTATAGACTGGAGATGGATGGATAAACTGTGGTATAATCAGCTAGTAAAATATTATACATAAGTTAAAGAAGAGATAGAGCTATAAGCAATAATATGGATAAGTCTTAGTAACATAGAGATGAAAGAAAACAAGTTCCAGAAGACTATCTATAATATGATACCATTATTATAACACTGTCTAAAATAAACATATTTAAAGTATATATTCTGCAGCATAACTCACATATGTAGGACTACAGAAGGTCTAGAGTATAGAACAGGGAAGGAGAACACAGATGATACAATGATATTAGTGATGTTGACATTTAAAGTTGGCTGATATAGTACTTTATGTATATTTGAAACTATTGTTATTTTGTACATTATCAAATATTATATAGTATAAAAGAAAATATAAACAAAACTCCAAAAACTAAAAGTATTTTTCCAGTATTCCAACGGTTGGAAAGTTAAATAAATATTTGTTGGCCGGGCACTTGGCTCATGCCTGTAATCCCAGCACTTTGGGAGGCTGAGGCGGGAGGATCACGAGGTCAAGAGATCGAGACCATCCTGGCCAATATGGTGAAACTCTGTCTCTACTAAAAACACAAAAATAGCTGGGCATGGTGGCATGCACCTGTAGTCCCAGCTACTCAGGAGGCTGCGGCAACAGAATTGAATCCGGGAAGCGGAGGTTGCAGTGAGCCAAGATCGTGCCACTGCACTCTGGCCTGGTGCCTGGTGATAGAGCAAGACTCTGTCTCAAAAAAAATATATATATATATACATATATATGTATATATATATATATATTTTTTTGAGACATATATATATATACATATGTTAACATTTTTTAAAGTGTACCAAACATCAAGTTTTAAGAAACTTTATTGCATTATGGGATATCTAAACTGTGTAATAAGATAAAAGTTGATATTTCTCTATTGTTTAGACATTATTAGACAAATTAGAAATGATTTGAGTTTTTTAAAGAAAAATATCCTAAGGAAGACATGTTTTCATCACCAAAGTTTCACCTTATGAGTTATGGAATACTTTAGGAAGACCACTAATTTTAAGATAGCTGTACATGTATTTTAATAGAAAAATGAAGTAGTACACAAAATCAAAGTTAAGAAGTAATTTGGGGATTTTTTTAATAGCCTCTTACATTTTTGTAAAGGTAGGAGTATTTATTGCATAAAATATTTTTATTATTACTAGTTGATGGCATCTGGAATGACCCCATTGTAAGATAATTTCCATAAAACTTTGGAAAAACAACAACATAACTTTGAAAGATATGTGCAAATGGTCAATGAAATAACAAAGTCAATTATTCATAAATTACACAGAATCAAAATGCATTATCATATGCAGCCAAGATTCACAGTATCTCATGTTACAGAAATGACTTCAGAACAAGTCAGTAATACTGTGAAAAAAATATACACTACAAAATCAGCACACAAATACAAATAAAATAAGGTATCACTCAGCTATATTTTGTGCATCTTATACTTTGTAAAAACCCTGGGTCTCTTCTTTCAATATAATCTTGAGGCTACAGAAAACCAATCTTTTATTTCTTTGTTATGAAAATCACTCCAAAACTAAGCTTTTCTTTTTTACCAAATAGCAAAAACAGCTTTCTTTATTTTAATTCTGTCTTGGTACTACTTCCTTCTTTTATTACATAGACAGTAGATTCCATAGCAACCTTTTCCCCAGCATTTGAATGATTGAGCTTCTGGGTCAGAGTGGCCCCTCTTGCCAGACCCACTCCAATTAAGAATCATGGTTCTTATGAGCAAGGTTCTTTGTTATATGAATAAAATGGAGACACTATAATGTAACTAATAAATGATATTTTACCATACACGAACATTGAGATTGGGCTGGAGAGAGAACAGACTAGAATAAGGAAACTTGAGAAAGAATGTCATGTTTTGCTAAAGGACACAACACTATATTTCATAAGAAGTTCTTCTTAGGGTACAAAATATCTCAGAAGATGTATAAAATAAAAAGAAAACACAATGGAAAAACAATCAAGCAAGCAAAAGTTATGCAAGAAAAATGTAAGTTCTATTTCACAGAATAATACAGCAAAGTGTTTACATTGTCAGTATTTGAAAAAAAAATTCAGTATGATTTAATGCCTATTATCTTAACTACGGAAAAAATAAATGGAAGATTCTTTTCAGATGTATTTTGGATAAAGCATCACAAAGGACACTCAATCAGGTTTTGAAGAAATGAACACACTAAAAGGCAAATATTTAGGTATTCAGACGCCTGCTCCAATTTTTAAAGGAAAAAGGAAATATAGATAGTAATGGAAATTTTATTTCCAAGAAAAGAAATGTATAAGACAGGAAAAGCATAATAGAAGATTGATTTGGGAGCGAGGAGGCAAAATGAACTATTGCAGATGTAAAATTGAAGGCTCCTTTCTCCCGACATCTTGGATGAAGGAAGACCAGAAAGAGTACCTTCACGACAGGTACCACCAGCCCTTTCTAACACTGGCTGTATGTGCTTCTGTAAAAATGGCTGTGTGTTAAACAGGGGAGAAATATAATCATTATTTTTGGAAATTTTAGACATTTTCTATTTCCTAGCTGACTATCATAATTTGTTTCCCACAGGGTTTTTCATCATCCATAAAAACGGTGTAGGATTTGTGAAGCAATCTTGAGTTTCTATCCTATGGGATATTTAAGTGTAGAACCAGAAGAAACCTACAGTGATTTTATTTTATTTTCCTTTCATTCAATGTGGAAAAGAAAACTATTTTTTGACAGATCGTATTGAAGATACTTAGTATAGGATCATAATTGCAGGGCTTTATTTCTAATCTCTTAAAAGCTTACAAATTTAGAGGTCGTTTGATAGTTTAAATGCTATGCAATTAGTTTGAGGTGCTCAAGAAGAGACAAATACTGCAATGGAAATGGGGTGGGATGGGGTTTACTAGAATAATGCAGCTGAGAGTAGATCTGATTTTTGCTGCATTGTGCTGTAGACTCTGTCAGAAGCACATCTCTGTATTTTGCCTGAAGAAAGCACATAAATGGCTATAAGATTGGAGATTAGAAACTAATGCCCATTGCTGCTAAAATGTTAGTTTGGATTCATATGCCAGGCAGATTATGTTCCTATAATCTCTGTGTGAAATGTTGAGCCTGAGAAAGCAAGTTGTTACCAATGAATTTTTCTCTAGTCCCATTGAACTAATATTCACAGGCCTTAAATAATTTGTATTTGCAAAATTATGCTACATCAATGCATTATCAGTTGACTGGTTGTTTCTAACACTATTGACAAGCTGCTTTTACCAGTTGAAAATAGTAAAAAGTTAAACAAAACCACAAATAACATACAAACATAACTGAGTGCAGTGCCACATGCCTTTTGTTCCAGCTACTCATAAAGTCAAAGTGGAAAGAGCTCCTGTGCCCAGGAATTTGAGCCTAGCCTGGGCAACACAGAAAGACCCCCATCTCTAAAAAAAAATTAAAAGGAAAAAGAAAAAACGATGAAAACAATGAAACAATGACAATAGAGTGAGTTATCTATTTCCTGTTTTCTTCATGCCATTTTTTTTTCTCAGAAAACTAGGAATAATTCAGGAAGATTCTCCAAATCTCTCGCTGTTGAATCTATGTTGATAAAAGATGGTGGTGTTTTGTGTTGTATTTATTAGACTCTTATTCCATTATTCCCACAGAGCTTTAATACAAGAGGAAGAGAATAGAGTAAGAAAACTTGGGTTTAAATTCTGGCTTTGTCTCTGTCTCTGTCTCTTAGCAGCTGGAGCACCTGGGAAACTTTTTTCTCTGAGCTCAGTTTTCTTATTTGTAATGTAGGTGTATTAATCTGTTCTCATGGTGCTAATAGAGACATACCCGAGACTGGGTAATTATAGAGGGAAGAGGTTTAATTGACTCACAGTGCAGTATGGCTGGGGAGGTCTCAGGAAACTTACAATCATGACAAAAGGGGAAGCAAATAAGTTCTTCTTTCCATTGCATTGGGAAGGAGAATGAAAACTGAGGGAAGGGGGAAACCCCTTATAAAACCTCTGATCTTGAGAGTTTACTCACTATCACAAGAATAGCATAGGGGGAACCAACCCCATAATTCCATTACTCCCCACCAGTCCTTCCCACAACACCAGGAGATTATGCGAAGATGAGATTTGGGTAGGGACACAGCCAAGCCATAACAGTAGGATAATAAATAATATAGGCTAGACATGTAGCCACTGTATTTGGTGTACAGTAAAAGCTGACATATACAATGATTTTGCTTAAAATCAATTTGCTGTGTCAAATTTTCTATTAGGGTAAATACAGTGCCTTCTTAAGATTATAAATATTCCAAGAATTAAATAGGAAAAAAAGGTGGGAACTAAAGACCGACTAAGATATATTTGGTTGATAATTGGGTGGTGTATGTATAAGAGTGCTATTGTCTGATTAATTGTATGGCTATAATAGCTAATATTTATTACATACATAGTCTTTCAGATATATAATGTAGTATAAATTAAATCAACAAATCCTCAGAAGAACCTTGGGATGAAAGTACTATTAATATCTTTCTTTCACATAGAAAGAAATGAAAACACCAAAATGTTAACCTGCTCTCAGTGTGGCAGCTACTGAGTCTGTGCTTGAATTCCAGTCTCAGTAAGCTGGCACTAGTCTAGTGACCACCATGCCCTATGGCCTTTCCATGTATTTTTCCCAGTACAGATTAGATACATATTGATATTGTACATATTGAATAATCACACTTTTGGTGGATTCAAATTAGAGTGAAGATTAGGGTTACATCTAAAACGAAGTCTTTTCCATATATTGCTATTCTTCAGTTTCTGGTGTGGTATCAGCTAAGGTTTAACAGTCATCTTTATCAATTTTTAAAAACTGATACTAATATTGAGCCAAAAAGATGAGAAATATGTTTTTTTCTGATATTTAAGAGTTCACAATCGGCCAGGCATGGTGGCTCGCGCCTGCAATCTAGCACTTTGGGAGGCTGAGGCAGAACGGCTGCCTGAGCTCAAGAGTTCGAGACCAGCCTACCCAATGCAGTGAAACCCTGTCTCTACAAAAGTACAAAAATCAGCCAGCCATGGTGGCACATGCCTGTAATCTCAGCTACTTGGGAGGCTGAGGCAGGAGAATTGCTTGAACCCAGAAGGCAGAGGTTGCAGTGAGCCAAGGTTGTGCCACTGCACTACAGCCTGGGGGCAAAGACTCTGTTAAAAAAAAAAAGGCTCATGATCATCTCATTTACTATTTACTCTGAAGTCCTTGGTGTAATATTATTCATGCCCCCTGGAGCTTAAGTGGAAGTCACACTGGTTTTGCATGAGTGACATCAGGTGGTATTTAGTCTGATGAACTGGTGACTGTAAAGCTGATGGCTAGAAAGAAGGAAAGGGTAGGAAAAGGGTGGAAGGTACTGCACTCATTTTGAAGAAAGGAAGATGAGAAGAGGGAGTTTTAAGAAAGGATCCGAGGGGTAGGGCATCCCTGGGCGAAAATCCTGGCGAACATGGGCAACATGATATTTTGGGACATGGTCAGTGTTTGGCACTGTTTTATACCAGGACTATACTGTATGGACTATGTACAAGATACATAGTATGTACCCAAAGTCCAATGGGACACCACCCCTCAACATACCAATAGAGGGAGCCACTGTTTGAGGGAGCTTGAGATCAGTTCTCTCTCATTAACTGAGAATATTAACTTTTCCAAGGGAAGACATGTCTTTCTCTTTTCTCTTCGTCCTTTTTAAAAAAGAAGCAGCACACTTTGTTGATGGTTTATATTGGAAAAATCACTTACTACTGCTCTCAGTGCCCCACCTCATTCTGTCCCCTGCCTGAACAATCAGAATGAGCTCCCCAAAGGGGGAGCATAAAACAGCGTTTAGTAAAGCCACCTTCTGAGGGGACAGTGAAAGAGAAATTCAACAAACTTTTCGAATGGTCTTTATGTCACCATTCATGAAATAAACTAACTAAAATTAACTAAGTAAAATTTGATAGCCTTTTAAAAGTAAAACTTGAACTAAAATCTGATGGTCTTTCCTATGTCTTAGCACCATCATTTAAAATGGGAGGTTGATCTTAGCAAATGCTCAAGTTGAGAGATAAGTGGTAAAACATCAGTGGCCTCAGTATCTAATGATGCAAAACCAAAACTAAATAATTAATGCTATTTTAGTAGGACTATTTTCTGGCTATTGGGGCAGAGCTGTGTAATGTTCTAGGGAGAGCAGCAACTATGTTTTAGATAACAGAAACCCAGTTAGTACCTTCTTTGTATATCATATTTTCAATTTCAGACTTTTTCTTTGTGTTATTCATAAAGGTTATTCAGGTTAGAGTGACAATGCATAGATTGATGCTAAGGCTTCAATCAATGTTAAATGTCTTTGAATAAGTTAATTTGGTTTATAGTGGGTAGAAATTAAACAAAATTAAAGATCTGATATTGTTTGTCTGTGTCCCCACCCAAATCTCAACTTGAATTGTAGGTCCCACAATCCTCATCTGTCATGGGAAAAACCCAGTGGGAAGTAATTGAATCATAGGGGCATGTTTTTCCCTTGCTGTTGTTGTGACAGTGAATAAGTCTCAGGAGATCTGATGGTTTTATTAAGGGCAGTTCCCTGCCACATGACCCCTTGCCTGCCTCCATGTAAGATGTGCTTTTGCTCTTCTTTCACCTTTCACCATAATTGTGATGCCTCCCAGCTATATGAAACTGTAAGTCCATTAAACCTCTTTTTCTTTATAAATTACTCAGTCTCAGGTATTTCTTCAAAGCAGTATGAAAATGGACTAATGCACTAAACTGGTACAGAGAGTGGAAGGTATCCAAAAACATGGAAGCGACTTTGGAACTGGGTAATGGGATGAGGTTGGAACAGTTTGGAGGGCTCAGAAGAAGACAGGAAGATGTGGGAATGTTTGGGGTTTCCTAAAGACTTATTCATTAGTTTTGACCAAAAAGTCCAGGTAAGGTGGGTCTCAAATAGAGATGAGGAACTTACTGGGAACTGGAGCAAAGATGACTGTTGCTATCCTTTAGCAAAGAGATTGGCAGCATTTTGCTCCGTCTTAGAGATGTGTGGAACTTCAAACTTTACACAGGTGATTTAAGGTATCTGACAGAAGAAATTTCTAAGAAGCAGAGTGTTCAAGAGGAAACTTGGGTGCTCTTAAAATACTCAGTTTTATTCATTCACAAAGATATGGTTTGAAATTGGAACTTATGTTTAAAAGGGAAACAGAACATAAAAGTTCAGAAAATTTGCAGCCTGACAATGCAATAGAAAAGGAAAACCCATTTTTCTGAGAAGAAATTCAAGCCAGCTACAGAAATTTGCATAAGTAAGGAGCAGCCAAATGTTAGTGCCAAGACAACGGGGAAAATGTCTCCAGGGCATATCAGAGGTCTTCACAGCAGCCCCTCTCATTACAAGCCAGGAGGCCTAGGAGTTAAAAACAGTTTCATGGGCCAGGCCCAGGGCCTTGCTGCTTTGTGCAGTCTCTGACACCTTGGTGCCCTACGTTCCAGCCATAGCTAAAAGAGATCCACATACAGCTCAGGCTGTTGCTTTAGAGGGTGCAAGTCTAAGCCTTGGTGGCTTACACATGGTGTTGAGCCTGCAGGTGCACAGAAGTCAAGAATTGAGGTGTGGGAACCTCCACCTAGATTTCAGAGGATGTATGGAAACACCTTTTCCTTTATAAATTACCCAGTTGTGGGTATTTCTTCATAGCAGTATGAAAATGGACAAATATAAGACACTAACACAAACCAATGGAACATTCTGACCTTAGAAAATTGGTCTAGTCAAAGCATAATAATAATTATTAAAAAGCAGGAAGGCCAGTTACTTGTAGTCAGTCTTGTTTATTCTGAGTTCTGTTTATAGGATACAAAATGCAAGGAGAATTGGACAATTATCCATCTGATTTTATCAGTGTAGACAGCCAAACCAGTTAATTCAGCAGGGAGATAGAGCCCTGACTAGCTACACTGATCAAATCAAGAGGGTAACTGCCAGATCTCTCTTCATTTTATGCCGAGTAGATGCTGCCTTGCGGAATGGCTTAGATTCAAAGTCTCCAACTGTTTGAAGTCCCCCTAAAGTCTGTTAATTGGGCCTCTTTGGATAGTTAAAACTGCACAGGCTGGGTTGGTTGGCTAAGCAGTTCTCAGACACAATAAATTCAGCTACTTGAAATGGCAAAAGACGAGTTATTCATAAAATAATAATTATTATAATAGCCTTATTTTAGCTTTTAAAAAGAAAGTAAAACAAACTTGCATTGGAATAGTTAGTAATTCTTTCATTTGGTAAGGTAGCCAGGAAATGTAAAGATGAATTTTTCAGTTCAGAGTAGTGTTTCATGTCTGAGTCCTATAAGCACAGGGTCATGTGATAATTCCTTCAGTCGGCACCAAGGTTTATTAATATTAGCAGTTAATAGAAGAATAAACAACTATATTGGTACCATAGTCTAATTTTATCCCTAAAAATTAATATGGTAAATTTTTTCAGGAACATATCAAATTATTTTTCGAAGAAACTGTCTTCTTCATAAAATAATAAGAAGATAGAGTGAGCAGACAATGCCGGGTAGATGTCAACAAAGTTAAAGAAAGATGTTCAGAGTTAATGAAAATAACAGAATTCAATGAAGGTAGTTGAAGGGCCATATGTCTGAGTCTATTACGAAGAATAGTTCATTCTAGTACAAAACACAGATTCCAGTCAAGATTGATTAGACTCTTCTTCTCTGCATATTTGGATGTTTACACAAATCACACACACACAGACACACACTCACATACTCTGTTGCACTCAATTTTATGCCCTCATTTTCCTCAATATTAATACCAACAGAATAAACACATATAGTAGTTCTTTCATTAAACTCTGTAAACCTTCATTCCCACTAGATTAGTGGGATAGAGGAATGGGTAACTTTGATATAATCTTTCCTGGATGATTTTTAATGGAGATGGTATTTCTCTGTACCTGCATAGTAAATTAGTCCCTATTACTTCTCAGAAGGCTTGATCAGAACTGAACTTGCTTCCATAAAACAGCAAAGTCAAGCAACTATGTTTATTCATTTGCAGTGTAGTTGATTATCTCCTAAAGACTATGGAACTAAATCAACTTCATCCAGAATCTGGACATATTTAAAGTTATTTCCAGAGTTTCTCAGTGTCAAAGGGAGTAGAAAGAGAAGCAAGGACAAATGAGAAGAAAAATGAAAGAAAGAGAAAGAAGACAGGAAGGAGAAAACGAGGGAGGGAGTGAGGAAAAAACAGAGGAAGTAAGAAAATAAAAAAGGTTAGTGAAGGTTAACTTCCCAGAAAGGAATAAATTAAACATTTATTTCACCAAATGTTTATCGAACACCTATTAAAATTCAGCATTGTTTTAAGCATATAAGGCCTATAAATAATACAAAAAGCATCATTTATACCTGCCTATATAGTATTTAATAGCTAAGCATTTTCATTTCTTTAATAGAACAACCCAGTGAAATTATTATTATTACTCATTGCCATTTCATAGATGAGAAATTTGCAGCTC
>PVKV010029252.1:6545-23970 GCA_004027835.1 Alouatta palliata | reverse complement strand
TGGGTTCAAGCAATTCTCCTGCCTCAGCCTCCCGAGTAGCTGGGACTACAGGCACGTGCCACCATGCCCAGCTAATTTTTGTATTTTTAGTAGAGACGGGGTTTCACCACGTTGACCAGGATGGTCTCGATCTCTTGACCTCGTGATCCACCCGCCTCGGCCTCCCAAAGTGCTGGGATTACAGGCGTGAGCCACCGCGTCCGGCTGGATGTACACTTAAATAATAAGGAGGAAGCAAAGAATTGGAAATAACAGTCCAAACCACCATAGGGCCCTGCCGCCCCCAATAGGTAATATCCCCAGATTGAACTGGGAAATCCAAGAGCAGATGATGTTTCCATGCACCAAGAATTATCAGTGGAGTCTCACAGCACACCAAGGATGATGGAGCAGGATGAAGAGACCCTGGGTCCTAGATGATACGGTTAAGGGGCTTTGCTGGTTGCTGACCTCCAGGCATTTTTGTCATATGAAACAAATGTCTTTATTAGCCGACATTATTAGCTGAGTTTTCTGTTGCTTTCATCTCAATGCATCCTAACTGTTGCAAGACTCTTTTTTTTTTTTTTTTGAGAAGGAGTTTCACTCTTGTCGTCCAGCCTGGAGTGCAATAGCGTGTTCTTGGCTCACTGCAACCTCTGCCTCCTGGGTTCAAGCCATTCTCCTGCCTCAGCCTCCTGAGGAGCTGGGACTACAGGCATGTGCCACTACGCCAGGCAAATTTTTGTATTTTTAGTAGAGATGGGGTTCACCACGTTGGCCAGGCTAGTCTCGAACTCCTGAACTCAGGTGAACGGCTCACCTCAGCATCCCAAAGTACTGGGATTACAGGCTTGAGCCACTGCGCCTGGCCTTGTTGTAGGGCTCTTATTAACCCTATTTTTCCATGAGACTCGGAGATGTAAAGGCTGGAAAAGCTGGAAGTTGGGTTTTTTGCTCTGTTTTTTATTTTTTCGGGCAGCCCCCTGAACCAAAATAGTTTTAGAGGGATTCCCTGGAGGTTGGGTTTGAACTCAGATTTTGTCTCCAGAGCACATGCTTTTACCCACCATGGTGTCCTGCCTTCCAAGCTTGTGTGAGGCTGAAGTCTCTTATGTACCTGCAGTTCATTCAAAGAGTAACGTCGTAAAATGCCCTCATAGTGTAAAAGTGAAAGGTTTGTGCATGGCAGTAAAAAAGTGCCAATGGGACCTTGGTCTGGCCGGTAGCTGGTCAACTCAGGGAAGAGTCAGCTCCCAGAGGCCCCTACTCAGTTGTAAGGCTTCTCTTGGGATTGCCCCAGCTTTACCCAGAGAGGGATACTGTAGTGATGGTGACCCCACCCAACAATTTAGTCAAACCTGCATGCTTACTCAAGCACCTCCTCCATTCAGGTACCTCCCCCACTACTCTGTTCTCCTTTGAGACACTCAGAAGGAAATTTAGCAAATGGCTGGCCTAAGCCATCAGCTTTCAGATCTACCCTATAGATTAAGATTTCTGGATCACATGGAAATATTTTTCTAAGTTGATACCAGGGAAAGACCCAACCGTGGTCTCCCACCCAGGAGGTGCTGTTCTATTCGCCAGAATATTCAGGATTATTGACATTCAAGAGAACTGACCGACACTAATCACAGTCACACAAGACTGACAGGTAAGCTAGAATACCTGGGACATTGGTCGTTCCAGGGAGTAGTGAATTCTTGTGCCTCTGCCTAAGGCACTTCCTAGTACTAAGGTGCAGATGCAGACTAAACAAGACGGTCACCCAACAGGAGCCAGAGGGGTCAGGACCTGGTGAGGCAAGTTTCTCCAGGGCCCTGCAGAAGCCCCAGAAGCCACTGAGTTATCTGTGCCTTGGGTGGATTTGGGAATTTTGAAAGCGTAGCTTAGACTGGGCGCTGTAGCTCATGCCTGTAATCTCAGAACTCTGGGAGGTCGAAGTGGGTGGATCACAAAGTCAGAAGATCAAGACCAGCCTGGCCAAAATGGTGAAACCTTGTCGCTACTAAAAATACAAAAATTAGCCAGGCGTAGTGGCAGGCACTTGTAGTCCCAGCTACTCAGAAGGCTGAGGCAGGAGAATCGCTTGAACCTGGGAGGCAGAGGTTGCAGTGAGCTGAGATCTCACCATTGCTTTTTTTTTTTTTTAAAGATGGGGTTTCACCATGATGGCCAGGCTGGTCTTGAACTCCTGACCTCAGGTGATCCACCCACCTCGGCTTCCCAAAGTGCTAGGATTACAGGCGTGAGCCACTGCACCCGGCTGAGATCTCACCATTGCACTCCAGCCTGGGCAATAAGAGCGAAACTCCATTTCACACACACACAAAAAAAAAAGAAAGAAAGAAAGAAAAAAGAACAACTAACAAAAATTCCATTTAGACTGATACTTTGGGGGACTCCACCTGCAATATTAAGGGAAATCTATGCCCCACGCCTGTAATCCCAGCACTGTGGGAGGCCGAGGCTGGTGAATCACTTGAGGTCAGGCATTTGAGACCAGCCTGGCCAACATGGTGAAACCCCTCTCTATCAAAAATACAAAAATTAGCCGGGTGTGGTGGCACATGCCTGGAATCCCAGCTACTTGGGAGGCTGAGGCAGTTGGTTGCAGTGATCCCAGATTGTTCCATTCCAGAAAGAAAGAAAGAAGGAAGGAAGGAAGGAAGGAAGGAAGGAAGGAAGGAAGGAAGGAAGGAAGAGGGAAGAGAAAGGGAGAAAGAGGGAGGGAGGGAGGAGAAAAGAAAGAAAGAGAAATCTGGTCTTGCCCAAGTCCCTCTCTCTGTGAGGGGAGCCAATTTCCAGAAATCTGTGCTGTCTTTCTTATTACCCTGTATGGCTGCTGACTCCCAGGTGGCATGATGACCATCCCAGAATCTCCAAGTGCCAGGGCCACCTCTGCTGCATCTGCCAGGACTCCCAGGCTTCACTGACCTCCTGTAATAATGCTGGTGCTGACACAGCTCGGTCTCTTTATGAGAGGCTCCTGCACAGAGGGACCAGGACTGTACTGACCCCTTGCCTAGGGCTCTGCTTCCACAGCTGGGCTGCAGCCCTTCTTTCTTCCTGTCTTCTCCTTTGTTCTGAAGCAGGAGGCCTTCCCAGGGAACTCCAGTTTGCCCAAATCCAGGGATAACTTGACTTATGTCCCATTTTGAGGATGTTTCTTTCATTCTGTCAGTCAACCAGTATTTATCGCTGGCCAATTTTGTGACATCAATGTGCTAAGCACTGGGGTAGTAGCGAACAAAAGTTAGGTCCCTGTCCATGTAGCTTGGGGTTCAGCTGAGAATACCAACATTTAATGAGACATCACAATGTGGAACAAGGACATCTAATCTAGTGGGAGAGACAGCAAAGCCATTTCTTCTTTTCTTCTTTTTTTTTTTTTTGAGACAGAGTTTTGCTCTTGTTGCCCAAGCTGGAGTGCAATGGCACAATCTCCTATCACTGCAACCCCCGCCTCCTGAGTTCAAGTGATTCTCTTGCCTCAGCCTCCCAAGTAGCTAGGATTATAGGCGAGTGCCACCACACTCAGTACATTTTTTTTTTTTTTTCAATTTTAGTAGAAACAGGTTTTCACCATGTTAGCCTGGCTGGTCTTAAACTCCCGACCTCAGGAAATCCGCCCACCTCCAGCCTTCCTAAGTGCTAAGATTACAGGCGTGAGCCACCATGCCCAGCCCAACAAAGCCCTTTCTAAGGATGTGAAATTTATGATGAGAACTGGAGAATGAGAAGAAATTAGCCCCATAAAAGAATAGGGGCACAGAGGCTCGGTGTTTTATAGAAATTGCTTCCAATGGCAGAAAAATGTTTCATGAGACTATTATTACCTAGACACAGAGTTATAACCAACATTAAAAACAAAACAGGCAAACAAAAAAAAAAAAAACATGCCTTTTCAAGAAAAGAAAGAATACTTTCAAACTGTTTTATAAGACTTAATATAACCCAGGCTGGTCGCAGTGGCTCAGGCCTGTAATCCCAGCACTTTGGGAAGCCAAGGCGGGCGGACCTCCTGAGGCCAGGAGTTCGAGACCAGCCTGGCCAAATGGTGAAAGCCCGTCTCTACTAAAAAGTTAAAACTTTTTTTTTAGACGCAGTCTCACTCTGTCGCCCAGGCTGGAGTGCAACGGCGCGACCTCACCTCATTGCAACCTCCGCCCCCAACCCAGGTTCAAGCGATTCTTCTGCCTCAGCCTCCCGAGTAGCTGGGATTACAGGCACCTGCCACCACGCCAGGCTAGTTTTTGTATTTCTAGTAGAGACGGACTTTCACCATCTTGGCCAGCCTGGTCTTGAACTTCTGACCTCGTGATCCACCTGCCTCAGTCTCTCAAAGTGCTGAGATTACAGGTGTGAGCCACCAGCGCCCAGCCAAAACATTTTTACAAAATTAAGTGATTGTGGTGGCACATACCTGTAGTCCCAGCTACCTGGGAGGCTGAAACACGAGAATAGCTTGAATCTGGAAGGTAGAGGTTCCATGGAGGCCCACTGCACTCCAGCCTGGGTGACAGAGCGAGAATCTGTCTCAAAAAAAAAAAGTAATATAACCTCCATAACAATATCAGACAATGACAGTGCAAGAAGGGAAAACTATAGGCTAATCTCACCAACAAACATAGTTGGAAAAATCCTATACAAAAGTTTTGCAGCTGGGAGTGGTGGCTCATGCTTGTAATCCCAGCACTTTGGGAGGCCGAGGCAGGCAGATCATGAGGTTAGGAGATGGAGACCTTCCTGGCCAACATGGTGAAACCCCACCTTCCTGAAAAATACAAAATTAGCTGGGCGTGGTGGTGCATGCTTCTAATCCCAGCTACTTGGGAGGCCGAGGCAAGAGAATCTCTTGAGGCGGAGGGTGCGGTGAGCCAAGATCACACCATTGCACCTCAGCCTGGGCAACAAGAGTGAAACTTCATCTCAAAAAAAAAAAAAGTTTTGCAAATCAAATCAAGCCATGTGTGTGAGCATGTGTGTATTTGTGTACAATGCTACCTTGACAATGAAAAATAAAAAATCCATAAGTAATGACTTATTTAACTTACCATATGTTTTTGAGGTTCATCAAAGTTGTAGCATGTAATATATCACTACTGCATTTCTTTTTTTTTTTCTTTTCTTTAGACAGGGTCTTACTCTGTTGGCTAGGCTGGAGTGCAGTGGTATGATCATAGTTCACTGTAGTCTCCACCTCCTGGGCTCAAGTGATACTCCTACCTCTTGCCTTCAGAGTAGCTGGGACCACCAGGCACGAGTCACTAAGCCCGGCTAATTTTTTAAAAAAGTATTTTTAATAGCTGGGTGTGGTGGCTCACAACTGTAATCCCAGCACTTTGGGAGGCCGAGGTGGGTGGATCACAAGGTCAAGGGATCGAGACCATCCTGGCCAACATGGTGAAACCCCATCTCTCCTAAAGAATACAAAAATTAGCTGGGCATGGCAGCACACGCCTGTAGTCCCAGCTACATGGGAGGCTGAGGCAGGAGAATTGCTTGAACCCGGGAGGCGGAAGTTGCAGTGAGCCGAGATCGCGCCACTGCACTCCAGCCTGGCAACAGAGCAAGACTCTGTCTCAAAAAAAAAAAAAAAAGAAAAAAAAAATAATTATTTTTAGTAAATACAGGGTCTTCCTATGCTACTTACTTGGCCTGGTCTTAAACTCCTAGGCTCCAGGGATCCTCTTGCCTCAGCCTCCCAAAGTTCTGGGATTACAGGCATCAGACACCATCACTCCCTGTGTTCCTTTTATTTTTTTTTCTTTGAGACAGTCTTACTCTGTCACCCAGGCTGGAGTGCAGTAATATGGTCCTGGCTCACTGCAACCTCGACCTCCTAGACTCAAGTGATTCTCCCATCTCAACCTCCCTAGTAGCTGGTGTCCCTTTTTATGGCTGAATAATACTCCATTGTATCTACAGATCACAATTTATTTAACCATTCATCAGCTAGTGAACATTTGGGCTGTTTTCACTTTTGGCTATAAATAATGCTGCTATACCGGGTGTGGTGGCATGCACCTGTAATCCCAGCTACACAGGAAGCAAAGGCGAGAGAATTGCTTGAACCTGGGAGGCAGAGGTTGCAGTAAGCCGAGACCGTGCCATTGCACTCCAGCCTGGGTGACAGAGTGAGACTCTGTCTCAAAAAATAAAATAAAATAAAAATAAATAAATAATGCTGCTATAAACATTTGTATACAAGTTTCTGCGTGGACATATATCTTCATTTTTCTTGGGTATATACCTGGGAGTGGAATTGCTGGATCATCTCATAGATAAATAAAGCTTGACAGTAGTTAAGGTGGTAAGGACAGGTCAGGCACAGAGGCTCATGCCTGTAATCCCAGCACTTTGGGAGGCTGAGGCAGGTGGATCACTTGAGGTCAAGAGTTTGAGACCAGCCTGACCAACATAGTGACACCCCACCTCTGCTAAATGAGAGAATGAGAGAATAGAGAGAGAGGGGTGAGTGGGGGCTCAGTGACATCAGAGAAGTGACAGATTACAAAAAGTGGGAAGGGGGTTGGTCTGTGTTAAGCCCACCTGGGCTTGTTAGCTGGGGCTCATCATTAGTCTCCTACATTCTCACAGCAGCTGGGAAACGGGTCCTACCTTCAGGTGTTGACTGGAACAAACAGTAACTTCTTTCAGCAGACTTGAGTTCTCTCAGTTGGACACTTTAAAGGACATTAGGGTCATCCTAGGGATGTGGACTTGAACTGTTAGAAATTATGTTAGTGTTCATTAAAGTCTTTATCAGGTCAGGCGCAGTGGCTCACGCCTGTAATCCCAGCACTTTGGGAGCCTGAGGCGGGCAGATCACCCGAAGTCAGGAGTTTGAGACCAGCCTGGCCAACATAGTGAAACCCCATCTCTACTAAAAATACAAAAGTGAGCCAGGAGTGATGGTGGACGCTTGTAGTCCCAGCTACTCAGGAGGCTGAAGCAGTTGAATTGCCTGAACGCAGGAAGCGGAGGTTGCAGTCAGGCAAGATCGAGACACTGTACTCCAGAGTGGGAGACAGAACAAGACTCTGTAAAAAAAAAAAAAAAAAAAAAAAAAAGAAAGTCTTTATCATCCAAGGTTGAGGCCTAGCTGAGAAACGGCTCAGAAGAGCCTGGCCTGCATTTGGTCAGGAGAGAATCTTTGTTCACATGGCAAGTCTGTGTTTACTGTTTTTTTTTTTTTTTTTTTTTTAGAGACATGGTTTCAACATGTTGGCCAGGCTGGTCTTGAACTCCTGACCTCAGGTGATCCACCTGCCTCGGCCTCCCTAAGTGCTGGGATTACAGGCGTGAGCCACCACGCCTGGCCTGTACTCTTTTTTTTTTTTTTTTAAAAAGACGGGGTTTCACCATGTTGGTCACGCTGGTCTTGAACTCCCGACCTCAGGTGATCCGCCCGCCTTGGCCTCCAAAGTGCTTGGATTACAGG
Organism: Alouatta palliata; assembly: GCA_004027835.1. Classification (NCBI taxonomy): domain Eukaryota; kingdom Metazoa; phylum Chordata; class Mammalia; order Primates; family Atelidae; genus Alouatta; species Alouatta palliata. The sequence continues at coordinate 16,541 of PVKV010029252.1, read as the reverse complement.
CGTGAGCCACCAGGCCCGGCCGTCTGTGTTTTCTTTAAAAAAATCCTGGTTATCTGGCCGGACGTGGTGGCTCATGCCTGTAATGTTAGTACTTTGGGAGGCCAAGGCAGGTGGATTACTTGAGGTCAGGATTTGAAACCAGACTGGCCAACATGGTGAAACCCCATCTCTACTAAAAATACAAAAAAACTAGCCAGGTATGGGGGTGGGAGCTGTGGAAAGTAGGCACCTTTCTAAAGTTTCCTTTCTTGTTAAAGAATAAATCATAAATGTGCTAATAATTCTTTGTTAAGCCCTATCCTGTGTAGCTGTTAGACATGCCGTGCTTACAGGCACGTAGTACATTCTGTGTCCTTGCACTTTAACCGAAATGTATGTGCTGGACCTGCTCACAGGCATGTCCCAGCTCTCCACTGCTTTTACCTGTTTAGAAAAGTTTTAAGTTGTTAGCCAATCAGGTTTTAGTTTAGATTGTGAGATCTGATTCCAGCCAATGGAAATCAGAGACAGCAGAAAGGACAACCCCAAATGCGTAAGGGATAAATTTGTGTGTTTTCATTTGTTCCTTGTACTCTTGTGGCATGATGGCTATCAAGGGTACCCTTCCTGCAGTCCAGGAAGTAACAATTTCATTGCTAAAAGATCCTTTGTCTAGTGCTAATTTTTCTTTGCGGCACCGAGCATCTGTTTCCAACAGCACCTGTAATCCCAGCTACTTGAGACGCTGAGGCAGGAGAATTGCTTGAACCCGGGAGGCAGAGGTTGCAGTGAGTTGAGATCGTGTCACTGCACTGCAGCCTGGGTGACAGAACAAGACTCTATTTCAAAAATAAAATAAAATAAAATAAAATCTGGTTATCTTTTTGTTTCTTTTGAAATATATGTGAATATACTTGTTTTGCAAATATTAAATTAATAATAAAAGCCATGCCATAGCAGACTACATCATATATAGGTATATAGCCAAGAAAGAATTACTATCTAGAATTTACAAAAAACTTCCACAAATTGATATGAAAAAGACAACCAACCCAAGAGAAAAAAAAAATTTAAATGTAGTAAAGAAATTCCTCAAAGAGAAAATAGAAGATGCAAACTAATACTGGCATTTTGGCCTTGAAAAAAAAGCAAATTAAAATAATGATGAGGTGAAAAAAATAAAATTAATAAAATTAAAAATAAAAAAATAACGAGGTGACATTCATCAAATTGGCAAAGACAGGTCTGGTAATATCAGATGTTGGTGAACCTCCAGGGCAACAGGGGCTCTTCTAGTAGATGGGAGTGTGAACTGGAAAAACCACTGTGGACACCATTTGGCGGTATCTGGTAGAGGTGACAGTGCAATTTTACTTAGAAGCTTATACCCAGCCTCTCTCCCACATTTGCTCAGAAGGCATGCACAAGTATGTTCATTGCAGCGTTTTATATAGCAGTATGTAACATAATTGGAAATACTTTAAAATCCATAATCAGAAGAATGGATACATTATTTGTGATATATTTATATCATTGACTGTTACAGAACTGCATTATCCAACATGGTAACCGTGAGCCACATGTGGCTATTGAAACTTAAATTTAAATAATCAATTAAAATTATGTCTATGTTTCACATTTTAAAAATTTAAATTTAGTTCCTTGGCCGGGTATGGTGGCTCATATCAGTAATCCCAGCACTTTGGGGGCCTGAGGCAGGCAGATCATGAGGTCAAGAGATTGAGACCATCTGGCCAACATAGTGAAACCTCGTCTCTACTAAAAAATACAAAAGTTAGCTGGATGTGGTGGCATTTGCCTGTAGTCCCAGCTACTTGGGAGGCTGAGGCAGAACAATTGCTTGAACCTGGGAGGTGGAGGTTGCAGTGAGCTGCGATTGCACCACCGCACTCCAGCAAAACTTCGTCGCTTAAAAAAAAAATACAAAAATTTAGGTCCTCAATCACATTAGCCACATTTCAAGTGTTCAGTAGTCACACGTGATTAGTGGGTACCATATTAGACAATGCTGATACAGAAAATTTCCATCATTGCAGAAAGTTCTACCGGACAGCAGTGTTCTACAACATAAAATGAGCTAACTGGGTCTACATATTTCAAAAAGAAAAAAAATCAAAATATAAGACTCAAAAATATGAAATTCATTAGAAAAAGAGAGCACGTTGTAGAACACATAGAATACCCTCCTATTCAGTTTGGTACAGCATGATGAGTACAGTTAATAACAATGCATTGTAGGCCGGGTTCTGAGGCGCACGCCTGTAATCCCAGCACTTTGGGATGCCGAGGTAGGCAGATGACCTGAGGTCAGGAGTTCAAGACCAGCCTGGCCGATATTGTGAAACTGTGTCTCTACTAAAAACGTAAAAATTAGCTGGGCATGGTGGCGTGCACCTGTAGTTCCAGCTACTTGGGAGTCTGGGGCAGGAGAGTTGCATGAACCCGGGAGGCAAAGGTTGCAGTGAGCCGAGATCGTGCCATGGCACTCCAGCCTGGGCATCATAGCGAGACTCTGTCTCAACAAAACAAAACAAAAAACAATGTATTGTATTCATGAAAAATGCTAAGAGATTGACTGTTGTGTTCTCACCACAAAAATGTGAGTTATGTGAGGTAATGCATATGTTAATTAGCTTGATTTAGTCATTCCAACTTTATATATGTTTCAAAATATCATGTAATAACTATAGAAACTAAGAATTAGGCCGGGCACAGAGGCTTATAGCTGAAATCCCAGTGCTTTAGTAGGTCAAGGCAAGAGCATTGCTTGACCCTCAAGAGTTTGAAACCAGCTTAGGCAACATAGGCAGACCATATCTCTACAAAAAATACAAAAAAGTAGCTGGGTGTGGTGGCTGGAGCCTGTAGTCCTAGCCATGGGCTGAGGTGGGAGGATCGCTGAAGCCCAGGTGTTTGAGACTGCAGTGAGCCGTGACTGTGGCAATGCACTCTAGCCTGGGTGACACATTAAAACTGTCTCAAAAAAATAATAAAAATAAAAATAAAAAAAACAGGCAAGGCACGGTGGCTCATGCCTGTAATCCCAGCACTTTGGGTGGCCAACACGGACGGATCACTTGAGGCCAGGAGTTTAGGATCAGCCTGGCCAACAAGGAGAAACCCTGTCTCTATCAAAATATACAAACATTAGCTAGATGTGATGGTGCATGCTTGTAGTCCCAGCTACTCTGGAGGTTGAGGCATGACAATCGTTTGAACCTAGGAGGTTGAAGTTGCAGTGAGCCACGATCATGCCACTGCACTCTGGTCTGGGCGACAGAGCTCAAAAATAAATAAATAAATAACCAAACCAAAAGCAAACCAAGGTGTTGTACATGATAAATACATAAAATTTATCTGTCAATTTAAAAATAATAGGTCCAGCCGGGCGTGGTGGCTCACGTCTGTAATCCCAGCACTTTGGGAGGCCGAGGTGGGCGGATCACGAGGTCAAGAGATCGAGACCATCCTGGTCAACATGATGAAACCCCGTCTCTACTAAAAATACAAAAAATTAGCTGGGCATGGTGGCACGTGCCTGTAGTCCCAGCTACTCGGGAAGCTGAGGCAGGAGAATTGCTTGAACCCAGGAGGCGGAGGTTGCGGTGAGCCGAGATCGCACCATTGCACTCCAGCCTGGGCAACAAGAGCGAAACTCCGTCTCCAAAAAAAAAAATAATAATAATAATAGGTCCAGCACGGTGGCTCACACCTGTAATCCCAGCACTTTGGGAGGCCAAGCCAGGTGATCACCTGAGGTCAGGAGTTCAAGACCAGCTTGACCAACATGGTGAAACCCAATCTCTACTAAAAATATAAAAATTAACTGGGTGTGGTGGCAGGTGCCTGTAATCCAGCTACACCGGAGGCTGAGGCAGGAGAATCACTTGAACCAAGAAGGTGGAGGTTGCAGTGAATTGAGATCATGCCACTGCACTCTAGCCTGGGTGACAGAGCAAGACACTGTCTCAAAATAAATAAATAAGTAAGTAAATAAAATAAAATAGTCCTGGCACGGTGGCTCACGACTGTAATCCCATCACTTTGGGAGGCTAAGGTGGGGGGATCATCTGAGGTCAGGAGTTTGAAACCAGCCTGGCCAACATGGTGAAACTCCATTTCCACTAAAACTGCAAAAATTAGCTGGGCTTGGTGGCGTGTGCCTGTAATCCCAGCTACCTGAGGGGCTGAGGCAGGAGAATCACTTGAACCCAGGAGACAAAGGCTGCAGTGAGCCAAGATCTCGCCACTGCACTCCAGCTTGGGAAACTGAGGAAGACTCTGTCTCAGAAAAATAATAATAACAATAATAATCCATAAATAAATAAATAAAGTTTGGAAGACATTGATAACATTCCTTGTCTCCAAGGGAGGGAAGTATGTGAGTAAGGGATGAAGAAGCAGAGATCGTTACATACACTCTTTTGCTTTTTTCACACTTCAAACCCTGCAATTGTATCATGTATTCAAAAAAAATAAATTTTGTCAGCACTAATCAAGTCCAAGGAAAAGGCCCAATACTTGTACAATCTGTATGGATGTTGACATACTGTATTTATCAGTTATTTACTGAAAATCATCCGCCGGTTTATTTTGTTTTCTTCTGTTTTTTTTTGTCACGGAGCCTCACTCTATCACCCAGGCCTGGAGTAGCTGAGATCACAGGCGTCTGCCACCATATCTAGTTAATATTTGTATTTTTAGTACAGATGGGGTTTCGCTATGTTGGCCAGGTTGATCTTGAACTCCTAACCTCTACTAATCTGCCCGCTTAGGCCTTCCAAAGTGCTGGGATTACAGGTGTGAGCCACCACACCCAGCCCCAGGTTATTTTTAAAACATACTCTTATGATTCTTCTCTGTGATGATTCTGTTTCCAGAGTGTGAAATCTATGAGTACTGTAATTTCTTTTTTTCCCCCTACGAAGATGGAGTCTTGCTCTGTTGCCCAGGCTGGAGTGGTAGCGGGTGCCTGTAATCTTAGCTACTCGGGAGGCTAAGGCTGGAGAATCCTTTGAACCCAACCTCCGCCTCCACCATGCCCAGCTAATTTTTGTATTTATAGTAGACACGGTGTTTCCCCATGTTGACCAGGCTGATCTCAAACCTCCGACCTCAAGTGATTTGCCAACCTCGGCTCACTGCAACCTCCGACTCCCAGGTTCAAGTGATTCTCCTGCCTCAGCCTCCTGAGTAGCTAGAATTACAGGTGCACGCCACCACGCCTGGCTAATTTTGTATTTTTAGTAGAGATGGGGTTTCACCATGTTAGCCAGGATGGACTTGAACTCTCGAACACCATGCCCAGCCCACTTCTTTTCTTTCCTTTTTTTTTTGAGATAGAGTCTTGGTCTGTCACCCAGGCTGGAGTGCAGGGCCATGATCTCAGTTTGTAGTAGGACAAGCCGCAGATGAAACCTCCTGGACACCAGATTTAAAGAAGGAAGTGGCTTTTTTATTTAGCCGGGAGCATCAGCAGACTTGAGTCTCAGGAACCGAGATCTTCAACAAAGAAAATCCTAGCCCTTTTAAAGGCTTACAGTTCTAGAAAGTACATGTGACAGGGTCATGATTGATGAAGCAGGCGTGGGGTATGTGATCAGCTGGGGGTTTGAGTAAGATTGAGCGAGAACAATGGAGGGCGTTTTCTCCATATTATGGCTGCCATCTATAGACAGGAGTTTGATTAAGGGCGGGGGGTTTAATATTTAACTTCCGGGCCTGATCAGTGGTGCCAGCCGACCTTGCCACTGACCTCATGCCTGCTATGTCTCAAGCTCACTACAACCTCCCCTCCTGGATTCAAGCAATTCTACCTCAGCCTCCCAAGTAGCTGGGATTAGAGGCGCCTGCCACCGGCTGATGTTTGTATTTTTAGTAGAGACTGTTTTGCCGTGTTGGCCAGGCTGATCTGGAACTCCTGACCTCAGGTGATCGATTCTCCCATGTCAGCTCCCAAAGTGCTGGGATTACAGGCATGACTCTCCACACATGACCTGTGTTACTTATTTTAAAAAGAGGGCAAATTATTAGTGTTGGTATGGCATGATATAAAATATATTTCATCTTTGTTCTCATTCCTGTCACAGAACTCCTAAAACTTGGAATTTCCAGAGTGATAGGAATGTCTTTTGTTGTTTAATTTTTTAACTTTTTTTTTTTCTTGAATAGAGACAGACAAGTCACTTTGTTGCTCAGACTGGTCTCAAGCTCCTGGGCTCAAGTGATCCTCCTGCCTCAGCTTCCCAAAGTGTTGGGCCACAGTGCCAGGCCAGGAGTGTCTTTTATTATTCATAATAAGCTCTTTTGGATCACACCTGAGTTCATGCTAATGAGATAAGTTAGGGTGAGGCCTCCAAGTAGCCTCAGGATGGGGTTGGTTACCAAGAGATTAAAGGAGTAGATTTGGAATTTTCAGCCTCACCCACCAACTTCCAGGAAAGGGAGTGGTGTTTGAAGATTAAGTTTTACAAAAACTCCTTTTTAAATATTTTATTTATTTATTTATTTTGAGACAGAACACTCTCACCCAGGCTAGTGTGCAGTGGTGCAATCTCGGCTCACTGCCACCTCTGCCTCCTGGGTTCAAGGGATTCTCCTGCCTCAGCCTCCCAAGTAGCTGGGATTACAGGCACTCACAGACACACCCGGCTAATTTTTACATTTTTACTAGAGACGGGGTTTTCCCATGTTGGCCAGGATGGTCTCGAACTCCTGACCTCAGGTGATCTGCCCTCCTTGGCCTCCCAGTGTGCTGGGATTACAGGCACAAGCCACCATGCCCGTCCTAAGAAAACTCTTGAACAAGAATTGATGGGGCGGGGCGCGGTGGTTCACGCCTATAATCCCAGCACTTTGCCGAGGTTGGCAAATCACTTGAGGTCGGAGGTTTGAGATCAGCCTGGTCAACATGAGGAAACACTGTGTCTACTATAAATACAAAAATTAGCTGGGCATGGTGGCGGGTACCTGTAATCTTAGCTACTCAGGAGGCTAAGGCTGGAGAATCCTTTGAACCCAAGAGGCGGAGGTTGTAGTGAGCTGAGATCTTGCCATTGCACTCCAGCCTGGGCGACAGAGCACAACTGCCTCTCAAAAAACAAACAAACAAACAAACAAAAAGAATGGATGGGCTGGTTGATGGACTGGCAGGGTATTGACACCTGGAGGTGCTGGGAGGGTAGTGCCCAGATGGGCCATGGAAGTGCCAAGCCTCTTCCTCCCTAAAGCTCACCCTATGCATTTTTAAAATCTAGCCATTCATCTATATCTTTTATAATATGCTTTATAATCAAGAGATAAACGTGTTTCCCAGAGTTCTGGTAGCCATCCTAGCAAATTATGAAGCCAAGGAGGGGGTTGTGGGAACCGTAATTTATAGTGGGTTTGTCAGAAGCACAGATCACAGCCTTAGTCTTGAAATTGGCATCTAAAGTGGGGGGCAGTCTTTTGGGACTCAGCCCCCCACCTGTGGATTCCAACACGATTGCCAGGTAGCTAGTGTGTGAATTGAATCAGAGCTACTGCACCAGGCTAAGCTTGTGGTTCTTCTATCCTCAACAAATGGCATGCTTTGATGGGGAAGGGCATACTCCTCCCTTTGGGGCTCTCCCTGAAAGGTGGATACATGACTTCCATTTGTGCTCTATTGGCCAGAGCACCATCCATTGCCATACCTAGTCTCAAGGGAGGCTGGGAATTGAGATCTTTTTTGGTAGCCATGTGTCTTGCAAAAAAATTTAGGATTTATGGCTGAGAGCAGTGGCTCACGCCTGTAATCCCAGAACTTTGGGAGACCGAGGCAGGAGGATCACCTGAGGTCAGGAGTTCAAGACCAGCCTGGCCAACATGGTGGAACCCCGTCTCTACCAAAAATAGAAAAATTAGCCGGGCGTGGTAGCGCACGCCTGTAATCCCAGCTACTCAGGAGGCTGAGGCAGAAGAATCGCTTGAACCTGGGTGGTGGAGGTTTCAGTGAGCCGAGATCTTGCCACTGCACTCTAGCCTGGGCAACAGAGTGAGACTCAACTCGGTCTCAAAATAAATAAATAAATAAATTGAGAGTTTATTAAGAAGAAAAGATTGCATAAACAATACTGGGGTGAAGCTAACAGCCTCTGTCAAAGGCTCAGTGTCAGTATTATGCTCAGCTGTGAGGCTGGGTCGAGGTTGAGTGCGTGAGCGACAGCACCCTCTATGGGCAGGACACCCTGGGCAGGCCTGTAGCACTTGAGGTGGCCCAGCAGGAAGCCTTGCCCTGTGGGGCTCTCTACAGCAGATAATGGCAAAGTGCACGATGCACAAGAAGAGGAGTGTTTACTCCAGCACAGACTTTGTCCCTGTAAAGCCTCACCCTTCCCCAACCTGGAAGTAGGGAAACAAGCTGACGGCTCTGTAGGAGACTCCCGATCCTATCCCCAGGGCTTCGTGGTCTGCCCCCTCCTACCCATCCCGCCAAACTCAGCTCCCCAAACTGTTCCGTGCTGTGCCCTTCTCAGTTCTGCACACTTGATGGGCCCGGCTCTGACCTGGGGTGCCCTGCTGCTGCTCAGGGATACATACAGTTGTACAGACCGTGGTAAGAACTTCACACGCATGACCTCTTTTAGTTTTTGTCGTTGCCTCTCTGCTCATCTGTACTCCCCACTGGGCAGGAACTTTGAGAAATGGAGCCCCACCTCTGTTGTGTTCACCACTCTATTCCCAGCAAGCAGTACGGTGTGGCGCTTTCACAGGGCCTCTGGCTCCAGATTGTTGGCACACAATACGTGTTTCTTTTTTTTTTTTTTCTGAGACAGAGTCTCGTTCTGACTTCAGGCTGGAGTGCAGTGGTGCAATCTCAGCTCACTGCAACGTCCGACTCCCTGGTTCAACGGATTTCCCTGCTGCAGCCTCCCAAGTAGCTGGGACTACAGGCGCACACCACCATGCCCAGCTAATTTTTGTATTTTTAGTTGAGAGGGGGTTTCACCATGTTGACCAGGATGGTCTCGATCTCCTGACCTCGTGATCCACCCGCCTCGGCCTCCCAAAGTGCTGGGATAACAGGAGTGAGCCACCGCACCTGGCCTAAGTATTTCTTACGTTGAATTTGTAGCTTGTATGAAAATGAACCAAGACATTATGAAGTATAGTAACTTCTTTTTTCCTTTTGTGACTAATTTTTCTTAAGGAGCAGTGATCAGGGAAAGGAAGATGTTTCCCTAGACCTCCTCTAGAGGGCGTATCTTCCCTGGATCTTTGACATTCATTTTCAGAAGGGTAATGGACCTTACACAAGGAGTGGCCATCCCCTACGAGGCCTGTCCCGGAAGGTGGAGGATGTGGTGGTGCTGAGTGATGTCTCCCTGGCAGCTAGAAGTGGAGACTCTAGAGGGAGGTCTTCATGTCCAAAGGCAGGGATCTGCAAGAAGGAGAATGTGTGTGTCTCCTTTTTTTTTTTGAGGCAGAGTTTCACTCTTGCTGCCAGGTTGGAGTGCAGTGCTGCAATCTTGGCTCACCGAAACCTCCACCTTCCAGGTTCCAGTGATTCTCCTGCGTCAGCCTCCCAAGTAGCTGGGATTACAGGCATGGGCCAACACGCCTGGCTAATTTTGTGTTTTTAGTAGAGATGGGGTTTCTCCATGTTGGTCAGGCTGGTCTCAAACTCCCAACCTCAGGTGATCCCTCTGCCTCGGCCTCCCAAAGTGCTGGGATTACAGGCGTGAGCCACTGTGCCTGGCCTGGCTTAATTACACTGTTTTAAATAATTTTTATGTCACTTCTATTACTGTAGAGGCTTCAAAGTTTTCTTTTCTTTTATTTTTTTTGAGACGGAGTTTCGCTCTTGTTACCCAGGCTGGAGTGCAATGGCGCAATCTCGGCTCACCGCAACCTCCGCCTCCTGGGTTCAAGCAATTCTCCTGCCTCAGCCTCCCGAGTAGCTGGGACTACAGGCACGTGCCACCACGCCCAGCTAATTTTTGTATTTTTAGTAGAGACGGGGTTTCACCATGT
>PVKV010029251.1:0-23859 GCA_004027835.1 Alouatta palliata | reverse complement strand
AGTTTCGCTCTTGTTACCCAGGCTGGAGTGCAATGGCGCGATCTCGGCTCACCGCAACCTCCGCCTCCTGGGTTCAAGCAATTCTCCTGCCTCAGCCTCCCAAGTAGCTGGGACTACAGGCACGTGCCACCATGCCCAGCTAATTTTTGTATTTTTAGTAGAGACGGGGTTTCACCATGTTGACCAGGATGGTCTCGATTTCTTGACCTCGTGATCCACCCGCCTCGGCCTCCCAAAGTGCTGGGATTACAGGCGTGAGCCACCGCGCCCGGCCTTTTTTTTTTTTTTTTTTTTTTTTAAGGTGATGAAAGAGAAAGTAATGAGCCTAAGACCACATCACTAGTAAGTGCCAGAGCCTGAATGTAAACTCAGGTGATTCACGAATTTAGCACTTTCCTATTAGCTCAGGTTATCTCAAGGAAGAGAACCTAAGGCTATACTTCAGACTTGGAAAATTGGATAGAAACAGAGGTGAAAAGGATGACGTATAGAGTAGCTGGACTGTTGTACTAAACAGAAATCTTTCAGCTTTCTAAATAACAGTGGAAGGGAATTTTGAATCAACTTTCTGGGGCATCCTTTCAATAGAAATACACAGGGGGCTGCTATTTCTCAGAGTTGCCACAGAGTGGCAGTGCTTTAGAGCTTAACTAAGTCAGCAACTGCATTCCAAATTCCCCAGTTCAGCCCTTTTTAGGCCTTTAAAAACAAATCGCAGATCACAGTCTCTTATATAGAAAAATACTTAAATTTGTATGAAATTTACTTTTGTTTGAAAATTACAAACAGGCAATGCAACAGTCTTTGTTGCGTATGCAATAGATATCTCATTTATTTTAAGAAGTAAAATGCAATAATTGCATAAAATTTGCAATTAAAGCTGTACCATAGGCTTTTTTTGTTTGTTTGTTTGTTTGGCTATGCCAGAATATCTGATGACAAATCAACACTTTTGCCAGGAAAAAATAGAAAGACCAGATCGGAAACAAAAAAAAGACAAATGTTTGATGACATTGGAGACATCTAAGATTGGAAGGGTAAAGATCTAAGAAAAGGTAGGCTCACTGAAAAGAATTTACGTGTTTTGTTATTCACTCAGACCCAAGTTTCATCAAAAGACATTTGTTTATTCCTTAAATACATTGGACAAGAAGATAAGGAACCAAACCAACAGCTGAAATTTTAGTGGAGCTTTTGATGCTCTCAGTGTATTAGGAGGACCATCTTTGGAGTCTGAGATCTGTCAGTGCAGAAGAACGCAGGGTAAATACACTGAGAGTGGGAGTAAACTAGTGGCTAAGGGACCTGCATCTTTTTCAGTCTAAAATTCCTCCTTAAGTCAGCTCAGTCACTCATTAGATGGTATTGATTTGCCCCTACTTGCCAGAGGGATAGTCAGAGGCTAATCGAATCTTCTGGAAGGAAGACAACATCCTTCAAGGCTTCTATGGCATTTTAAACACAATGTCTGGCATTCCATCAACACTTAGGAGGCTAAATTAAAATAAGATCAAGATAATGGGGGAAAAATAGTGGACTCTTATATGATCCAGATAATGAATTTATGTGAACTTTAATATAAGATTAATTAATATATTGAAGAGAAGAAAAACGTAAGATGAAACATTCTACCAAAGAACTGAAATCTTTGAAAAATAAGGACTGAAACAAATTTGAGACTAGGAAAAATAATAATTGAAATTAACAATTACCAACACCACAACAACAAAAACAAAAAAATAATTAAACAGCTTATTAGACCCAAATGAAGACAGAATAAGTGATCTAAAGGAAAAGCTGTAGAATATATACAAATGAAACTCACAAAGAGTGAAAAAAGGAAAACAACAACAAAAAAGTCAGCAATGTGTAAGACAGCTATGGTACATAGTGAAAATGCCTGATGTGTATGTCATTGGAGGCCCATAAGGGGAAGAAATAACAAGCCACAGGTGCTTTACTTACAGTAAAGGCCAAGACATTATCAAAAACTGATCAAAGACATTTCCTTAGAAGTTCAAGAAATTCAGAGAATCTAAACAGGATAAACATGAGAAGAACCACTCTTAGTCACACTGCATTCACACTGCTGAACACCGAAGACAAGAAGCAAATCTTAAAAGTAGTCAAGGGTACACAAGAACAGAAAATCGATCACCGCATGTTCTCACTCATAAGTGGGTGTTGAACAATGAGAACACATGGACACAGGGAGGGGAGCATCACACACTGGGGTCTGTCGGGGGGAAATAGGGGAGGGACAGCGGGAGTTGGGGAGTTGGGGAGAGATAGCATGGGGAGAAATGCCAGATATAGGTGATGGGGAGGAAGGCAGCACATCACACTGCCATGTGTGTACCTATGCAACAATCTTGCATGTTCTTCACATGTACCCCAAAACCTAAAATGCAATAAAAAAAGCAGTCAAGGGTAGAGGACAAGAGAGATCTACAGAGTAACCATAATACTTTCATCTGACTTCTAAATTGAAAAGACAAAAGCCACAGTACAACTGGATGCTACATTTTATGTGCAGAAGGGAAATAACTGGCAAATTACATGTGTATGCTCAGAGACAATATTTTTCAAACATTAAGGGAAAACAAATTAAATTTGCAACATACAAAAACAATTTGTTGTCAGAAGACAAACACTGAAAGAAGTACTAACGTGACTACTTCAGTGAGAAGCCGCACACATACAAAAGCGCAGCAGAAAGGAGTGAAGGGGAAAAAAAAGTAACTATGTAGCAGAATCTATACAAACATTGATTATACAAATAATAATATTTCAAAGTTTAGAATTTAATTGAATTTAATAATATAAAAGCTAAGAAAGTATTCTATGGAGGAAAAATATGAAAAGATTCTAACATTATATTAAAAATGATAAACACATTCATTTATATTAGGCTCTAATAAGTCAAGGTGCATATAGTGAAACGAGTATAAAAGTTGTAGGTGGAATGTGGTGGCTCACACCTGTAATTCCAGCACTTTGGAGGACTGATCACCTGAGGTCAGGAGTTCAAGAGACAGGTATTATGTATGTGGCTTCAGTCTGGCCAACATGGTGTAATCCTGTCTCTACTGAAAATACAAAAATTAGCCAGGAGTGGTGGTGCATGCCTGTAATCCCAGCTACTTGGGAGACTTAGGCAGGAGAATTGCTTGAATCTGGGAGGGAGGTTGCAGTGAGCTGAGATTGTGCCACTGCACTTCAGTCAGGGCAAGAAGTAAAAGCCTATCTCAAAAAAAAAAAAAAAAAAAAAAAAAAAAAAGTCAATTACTGTAACTACAAAGCTAATAAAGGGAACATTGCTACCAAAAACACAAAAAACTTAGCTGGGTATGCTGATGCATACCTATAGTCCCAGCTATTCAGGAGGTTGAGATGGGAGGATTACTTCAGCCGGGTGGGGGACAGAGGCTGCAGTGAACGGAGATCCTGCCTCTGCACTCTAACCTGGGCAATAGAGCAAGACTGCATCTCAAAAAAAAAAAAAAAATATTAAAATACTATAGAAATCTATGATTTTATTTCTCTTTAGTGCTATCCTAAAGGAATAACTAGTGTTAATGATAAAAAATCTCAAAATTTATATATGTACGTGTGTGTGAGTGCGTGTGTGTGTGTGTGTGTGAAATACATGATTTGGAGTTCATATTAATATACTACTTAAAATTCCATATGTATGATACATAATATAAATTGAACTTTAATTATAAGAATGTAGGTATCTATATCACTATTTTAACTGCACAGCATTTTAGTTTATATACAAGAATTTATAAAGCCCCTCATTGATAACCATATATATTTCAGTAATACATGTTGATTTGGCTGTTATGATTCCTATAGTAATTTAAAATGTCAGGTATAAAAATAAATAATAAATCAGTGGTGAAAGTTAGTGTGTTCCAGTTTATAAGTTAGGAGACATGAAGGAGGTATTTCTCTTCTTTGGGCTTTAGATTTATGATTTATTTAATAGTTACATATGCTAAAAATGGAAGACATGATTTAAGGGTCCTCCTTTTGAGGAAATCTATGAATTTAATGGTCACATTATTTTTTTAATAAATATATGTTTCAAATTATTTGCAGTAGTCCTTTAACTGCAGCCCATTTTATGCATAAGTAGTTTGACGATGTATAGCAATATATACAATCAATGTTAAATATATAAAATAGATTTAAAAGCATAAATAGGAAATATAAAAATTAGAATGGAAGGTAAAGCCTCAGGGAAATCATATTTCAAGGCTACATGTCAGAGTATACCGCACTGAGACACAAATGTGGCTCTTAGTTGTTTGGAAGTGAGAACAACAAAGAAACAGAGTCAGCACAGAATACCTTAGAAAATTATAGTATCCTGAGAATATTTCAGAGTAACAAAAGAGAAACACAAATATTCACAGATACACATACATAGGCACAGACACAGACACACAAACTAGAAAATTGAAAAATGTTTCTAAGTAACTAAAGATTTAGTTTGTTCTCTTTCCTAGTTACCAGTTCTTATCTATGTGGTTTATTCATCTAACCACAAACAGTACAACTGTAACCAGAGTACATGAGTTCAGCAAAAACCACTTTAGAAATTACTTTTCATAAAGGAAAATTTTGAACAGGCTAAAGGTGAACGGAGGAGTTACTATAGTCCATGAACCCAAAGGTGGGAGTGGGATTAAAATTAACATAGTTTATTTGAATTTCCTGTGGTTATTGTGGCTACTTGGAATCTTGGATGACTCCAATGAGCTGGAACCTTGCACCAGCTGCTCTGGTTGGCGAGTGGAAGCATGTCATTCACCTGAGTGGTGGCTGAAGAAATTGAGCCAGAAAAGCTGGGGTTATGCTGCCCCCTAAAATGGGAGACCACTGGTGAAAAGAGATCTGAAACGTGGTTTCTCAAAGAGATGTGATTGGCATTGGGCTGTGACGGTGACTATACGGTGACTGTGGTAGCAATGCTTTTAGAAGAGACAATTTGGAAATAATATAACTATTTTTTAAA
Organism: Alouatta palliata; assembly: GCA_004027835.1. Classification (NCBI taxonomy): domain Eukaryota; kingdom Metazoa; phylum Chordata; class Mammalia; order Primates; family Atelidae; genus Alouatta; species Alouatta palliata. Next base: position 18,833 of record PVKV010029251.1, on the reverse strand, counting down.
TCCAAAAGTTATAAAAAATGGTGGAAAGATCAGTCCTATCCCACTACTGGGAAATATGATTGGCTACATTAGTTGTAGTTGGCATCTGACACAAAGAATTCACAAAACAAAGGGGGAAAACCAGCAACAACAAAAATTTTAAAAGATATTTTTGATGGAATGTCAATTACTACAATTTTACCTTAGATGCAAGCTAGATAGCTGTTTATGGTTTCAGTTCAGACATCCATAACAATATGATAACAATATTAATAATGATAAAACCAAACAAGTAAAAACACAGAACAATTAAATCATGTTGTATTTTCCAGAGCCGTGGAAACTCTTTTTGTGCACATTGGCTGGGATGCTCGATTAATAACAAGATCTTCATCCTGAAAACTACAAGTATTTTTAAAAATGTGTTCCAACAGCATACAAGGGGTGAATAAATTATTAAAAATACATATTAGATTTATTTCATAACCTTTCTAAATCACTTGGAAAACAGAAAGGCATGTAAAAAGGAAAAATTAGTATAAAACTGGATGTAGAAGCAAGAAATTAGAGAAAAATAAAATCATTAAAAAATCTGCATGGAATAAAAAAACATTTCAGCCACATCAGTTTTGTTTCCTCCATAAAATATAAAGAAAACATGGTTTTATTGAATTGACAGATAATATACAGTAGGTTATCATCTTAGAGATGAAAGAAAAACCTGGATGAGAGGTAAACAGAAAAAAAAAAGGAATTGAGGAAGTGATTATATTTACTATATCTGGAAATGTTTATCGGCAGCACAAATTCTGCACATAATTGACTTAAGAATATGGAAACAAGTTTAAGGAAGTATCTCAGAGTAAAAATAATTAGAGATTAAAATTAAAGAAAATTATTATCATTAGTTTATTTCACTTATTCAGAAAAATTGAATGACTGGAAGGGTAGGTAGTAGCTGGTCAATATTTATACAGAATATTGCCCCTTGGTACAGAAAAGCTTAAATCTACAGCCTGAATGATCACAGTATATTGTGACCAACCACTGAAACAGGACTACCCAGTGTTGATTACTTAATGAAAATTTCAAATTCAAGGTAGAAGAGTTAATCAAAGAATTGTGTGGAAAATATTGGATATAAAAAAATAAAAAATCCTCCTTCAGACTTACCTGCATTACTAGATGCCAGAATATAATGGAGTAACATTTTTATTATTATGCTGCAAAAGTTATGAACTCCAACTTCTCTTCACAGTCAAATTTTGATTCATATGTAATAACAATACAAAGATATGTCTAGGCTCTTCAGTCACTTAGAAAATCTGATTATTAGAGCCTTTCCAGGAAGGAAAAACTAAAACAACAACAGTTGGAGATATTTAATCTAGCTAATGGATGGATGAATCAAATTCAAGACCCCAAGAAGAGTGTAGGTATCTTTGTATGATAAAATGATGATACAGAATGAAACCATTAAGAGAAATAATAATTATTTAATGATATCATTGAATATATTATTAAAAAGCTGAAAATATAATAAGTTTTAAAGTAGTATTGTTGCAGGACTTCCCTTAGTTTAGCTAAAAACGAGATTCTTGTCCCAGGCCACGAAAAGTTCAGGTTCGCAGACAATTTGAATGGTGAATAACACAGGATTTTATTGGGTGAAAAGGAAGAAAAGGAGCAAACAAAACCTCTCATCAAGGGCAGAGTTCCTCTTGGTGCACTTCCAGCCTCCCCCTTTGAATCCCTCGTTCCCCTGAGGAAGAGGCTGAGCCAAGCTCCTCCCCGCGGCAAATAGCGGGAACTTCCTGAGGCTCCACCCCAGTGCACAGGCCAGCTGGAGTTTTACCGGAAAGCTCCTCCCACCTGTCTGTCTCAGTACTTTTAGAAACTTTTATTTTAGGTTCAAGGGTACATATACAGTTTTATTATATAGGCAAATTGCATGTTGCAACCCAGAGATGGAGGTGGCCTCTGCATGGCTTTTGCAGTTCTTTTTTTTCTGGTGCCATATCTTCTTAATTACATCAATGTGAAATAATAGACCTTAAACACCATTCAGGCGACTTAGAATCTATGAAATTAAGATGATAGTCTTAAATCTAAATTGCTAAGAATTGTGTATCTGATTAAAAGTTTTTAACAGAGTATTTTTATAGCTAAAAGCAAAAAAGACATAAATGGTTACTCTTAGGAAATGGAAGTTACGAACTTAAGCCAAATGCTAAGACGTACCAGCAATTCTGGCTTAAATATAGGGCATGTCTCAGTTTTTATGGACAAGAGAAATGTTAAAGTTGTTCTATTTTTGTTACGCAAGTATCTCCATTCTATTCGCTAAAAAATGTTTCATGGTAGAAATAAAATGTAGATAACCTAACATTTAACAATAGGATAATTATTTTTACATAATTTTATTGCTTGTCTCATGTCTCACAAAAGTATCAGCAGGGTCTGAATGATGGCCCTTGGGTCTCTCATGTGACACGTGTGTGTGTGTGTGTGTGTGTGTGCGCACGCACATCTGGGTTTAAGGGGTTTGGGAGGGAGAAATGTTGTAAAAGGAAATTGAAAAAATTGGGTATATTTTCTGATTTTCACTCACCCAAATTCACTTGGATTTAGCAAAAAGAAGAAGAGAGAGGAGGAAGCAAGTGTATAGATAATTTTGGCTAAAATTTAAAAATTACATTTGGAGAAATGAGAAACCAATTTAGGAGTATAGATGTGGCTGGATTTTAAGAGCTTTAGATATAGGCCATTGAGCTTACAAGTTATCAATTTTAGGTCGGTATTTCTTAACAATATCTTCCTCTTCCAACCCTGACAACGTATCTGCTATACAGTGTCCCATATTTGAATCCCTTCTATGAATATTAATTAAATATTTTAAAAATAAGATAAAAAGGAGATCTATAAGGTCCCTTTTTTCCTCTCTGACTCATCTTGATGCTGTACTTGATGTAAAATAATAGTAAATACCCCATTCTTACAAATCATCTTACCCAGGAAAAACAAAATGCTGGCTGTGTTACTTGAAATAAAATGGGTAAGTGTGTGGCCAAAATAGTGCTTTATGGCTTTTCAATTGCTTGTTTACTCACACTGAAAAATAGAAACATCAGAAAGCAAAGGGCATGATACGGCTTTTTAGACAAGAGTTAGCAAGCTCATTCTTCTTGGTTTCCCTGAGATAGTTCTGACTTACGTCCATTTTCTTGTTGTAAGCCCTTTTCACTCTCAAAATGTAGGCTAGGTGTGATGGCTTATGTCTGTAATCCCAGTACTTTGGGAGGCCGAGGAAGGAGGAACACTTGAGCCCAGGAGTTTGAAACCAGCCTGGGAAACACAGTGCGACCCTCATCTTATTAAAAATAAGTCCCAGATTATAAATTATATTTTCACCCTAGCAAAAAAAACAAGCTTAGCAATTTTTTCAAAATATTTTAACATAGAATAAAAGATGATGTCAAAATTTTATGTATATGGGTATTTAGATACATTTTAAAGCCTCAAATAAGTCAACTAAATATATAAAGACACATATAGAAATCCAATTTAGAAGAAATTTTCAGTTTAAAGTTATTTTTTAACTGTTTGTCTTTGGAATGAATACCTTTAATTATTTGACATGTGATTTAACCGGCTCATCTTTCTTTTGTTTGCTATTAAGCACTTTCCCCCCCCATGTCAAATTTAACATGTTCTAGTTACAAGCCAGAATGTGGCAAGGAATGGTATAAGTATCCAGAAAACTGGGTTCTGGCATTTAACTGAGTTATGCTTCTGTCCCATAGGGATTTCTACATTTAGACCCAGAGAACTAACATCCAATGAAACTGCATCCTGGAAGGCATATGGGCAGCTCAAATCTGTGACTTCTTTCTTCCTACCAGTGATCTCGAAGCTGTACTTAGCATGTTCTCATAATATCATGGTAGAGAACTCATGCTTTTAAATTAAATTACTTGCTCTGGGGCACCACTATACTCAAAATGAAATGGCATATTTGTGCAATGTTTCTAAAAGAGAATTTTTCATACATAGAACACAATTTACAAGTGAGAATATTACTATTACTAAAAACAACAATAACACCACCAGTAACAGTGACAGCCTGTGACTAGTAACTCTATATCCAGAATTTCATCTGAAGAAAAGAAGTTGAATAGCACACTAAGAGTTTCCTGTGTGAACATAAATCACAGTAAATATTTTCTAAAATAAAATGAAAGAGAAAAAGAAAAAGGAATGGGTGGATACAAAGAGAAATAACTTCAAATACCTCAAAATAGGAGAATAATTATTGAATAATTTATGTTAAGTCGTTAAATATCATGTTTATAAACAGTGTATTTTATAGAAAAATTGTAACGGAATAAATATCTGTGCCTATGCAAAGTTTATATGGAAAAAGAAATTCACATTTTCTGTACACTAAGAATTCTGATGGTAAAATTGTGGGCATTATTTTTTTTTCCATATGCTTCTTAAGAACTTTCAAATTTTCTATAATGAGCATTAGCTGCATAGTCAGAAATTTAAAATATTATTTACAACATAGGTATTTTTTATAATGAAACTGTATAGAGAAGTGGCATTTTATTGTCCCAGATATTTATTGTAAACCAATCTGCTGTTTACAACTTAAATGTGGGGAAAATATTCCATCCCGTTGAGTTCAGCATGATTGAGTTCACCTGTGTGATATAAAATGCATTTTCTATTAGTTTGTGTGGCCATAAAGTCAATAAAAGGAACAGCAGTCTTCCCCATAGAATGCTCACCTACTGTAGTTTTCAGCTTATTATATAGCAAAGAGGAACAAAATACTCATAGTAACAATGTATTTTTAATAGGTTCTCAAGCTGTCCCTTTTACAAAGAGTCATGGCTGAATACAGATGTGGCCGCTGTGAAGTTTTATATGGGTGGATGGGCTGAACAAAAACCAGGTAGGGAGACATTTATCTAACACAAATGCGTGGGCTCTTCAGGCATACAGCCTACTGATTTTCCACTGGGTTACTAGTTCTGTTTTCCCTGAATGTGATCCAAATGTTATGGGCAAAATGCTTTTTGGAAAGCAGCACAAAGATTATCAAACATAAGTGTTAGAAGTAAAAAAAAAAGGATATGTAGGAGAATTGATCAATTCACAAAAAATCATTGCAAAGACAAAGGGTAAACATCATCATAGATTCAGATGAGGTAGGTGCTCATCAATTTGAATTTAACATTTTAAATGTGTATTTAAATTTAAAATGGGATATAATGATTTACAATTACTTTTGGAAAGCGTGTTTCCTCCTCCTAGTGGCTGGATATGAGATTTTAAAATTTCCTTTGTCCCATTCAGATCCTACAATTTCACAGCTTATTCCAGTATTTTCTTTTACTTGAAGATGGTATAGAGTTCTTCAAGCCAATTAAATGGTGTCTAGGTGAAGCAAAGGTTGTCAACTAATGTAAACTCCTATAGTGATTGGGCAGTTAAAATTAAGGAAGGAGGACTTAATGCTTGCTGTCTCTAATTTCTAGTTTATCTTCCAATGTTTTAATTAGGACAGGTGCTAAAAAAATATTTATCTGCTATAATAAAGTGCAATAGTGTTAGAGGGTATTCAATGGTAATTTAATCTTTTAATACATGGAGACAATAGGGAGTGGTGAGGATTATGGCAAATTAGAGGGGATTTCTAACTAAGAGAAGGTACAGAGAATATCACTAAGTTCAGTGTTGTGAGAGCTCTGGATGTTTTAGGAAATCCTCAAATCCAAGTCAACATTGAGAATAAGGAAATTTTACTTTACAACATAATCTATGGTGGATTTTTTTTTTTTTTTTTTTTTTTTTTTTTTGAGACAGAGTTTCGCTCTTGTTACCCAGGCTGGAGTGCAATGGCGTGATCTCGGCTCACCGCAACCTCCGCCTCCCGGGTTCAAGCAATTCTCCTGCCTCAGCCTCCCGAGTAGCTGGGACTACAGGCACGTGCCACCATGCCCAGCTAAGTTTTGTATTTTTAGTAGAGACGGGGTTTCACCATGTTGACCAGGATGGTCTCGATCTCTTGACCTCGCGATCCACCCGCCTCGGCCTCCCAAAGTGCTGGGATTACAGGCGTGAGCCACCGCGCCCGGCCTATGGTGGATTTTTACACTGTAAAACAAAATAGAGTATGATGTGGGGAACATTTATTTACATTCCCTGACCTGACACTTGAATATGGAACTTACGTGTGGATAGTTCAGAGACAGTATATGTCATGGTTAAAAGCATAAGCTCTGGAGGCCAAGTTCCCATGACAGAATTTGAACGTTGCCAGGCACAAGTAGTTTAATCTTGGGGAAAATAATTGCAGTTACTTCATATTATTGTGGAGATTCAAAGAGCGAACATAAACACAATCTTTAAAAGAATACGTAGTAAGTATTAGGAATTATTTAATTACTGACTAATTGGATAATAAGAAATCTGCTAAATATTTTCTTCTGAGGGGCAAAGGAAAGTACTGTTCATTTCTTTATCTCCAGATTATAACAAAAATAGGACCTCGGAAAAGTTTTGTGATTGTGGAATTATGAAGAAAAACAGCAGCACAGAGTTGAAAAGACCTGAGTTTCAACCACTGCTATAGTACATAATAATTGTGTGACTTTGGACATCACACTGTGAAAATTAGGAATAGTGATACCCAACTTTAAAGGAGTAGTAATGAAGATTAGAGTTAAAATATGTGTGGTAGTTCATATGACCTTTGCCCTTTGGTACTACCCCTGTGATTATGTTACTTTACTTGGCAAAGGAATTTTGCACATGCAATAAAGTTGATTTTAGCAAAGGAAGATCACAGGGCTGAGGGTAGACTAAGTGATTCACACAAGCTCTTTAAAAGCAGTGGTTTCTCCTGCTAGTGGCAGGAGCAGGCTGAGATTTGAAGCATATTTGATATCCTCTTGTTGGCTTTGAAGATAGAGGAGGGTTTAGAAGAAGGAATTCAGGAGGCTTCTAAAAGGAGAGAACAGCCTTCAGCTACAAGCCAGTAAGGAAATGGGGACCACATATCTAGATCTACATAGAAAGATATGGATTTTCCCAACAACCTGAATGGAATTGAAGACGTGTTCTTCCCTACAGTCTCTGGGTAAGAGTCTAGCTGGACTTAAACCTTGATTTCAGCCCTGTGAGAACTCCAAGCAAAGAACCCAGTTGAGCCTGCATGGACTTGTGAACTCTGACCGATTTCTGAACTGTGAGCTGCTATATGGGTGCTCTTGAAGCCACTAAGTTTATAGTAATATTTTACACAGCAGTAGAAAGCTAATATACCATGTAAATTGTGTGACACTTAGTAGCTACATATTAAATGTTAGCTATTATTGCAATTAAATATTTGCTCAGTGAATCAAGATTGAACATTTGGTGTTAAAATTCTTCCAACAGACAAAATTACCCTAGATATACTCTCATATTTATTTTCTCCTCTTAACGTTCTGAATGCTGAGATTAAAAACAGATTACAAAGACAAGAACGGTAAGACACTGGAAGGGATGTGGAGAAACAAAGTAAATAAATTATTCTTAGGATAATTAAATCACTTAAGACATCCCTTTCCTAGAAATCTTTAGTGGCAGAACTAATTGATACTTTTCTGAGATTGTTTTTGACGTATCTATTATTTCCTGAATCGATTGGGAGAAATATCTGTTTTCAGAATTTTATGTTTCATTGCTCTATTGGAATAGCCTATGCCTTTTTAGAATTGGGGTTGGTCCAGGATAGGCATAAATGTGAAGAGCCTAAGACATCCTGTGTGGATTTGACACTCTGTACCTCCCCATGCCTAATACATAGTAAGCACTCAGTAAATATTTACAAAAAGAATGTGTCCTGGGGCTAATTTCAGGCTCATGGCTTTGGCAACCCATTTAAGACCACTTAGTTTAGTGTCTGGCAACAGAAGTTCCTCAATGACCTTAATCAAATTAATGATTAAATTGATGAAATTTTTCTGTCACCTCTTAAAACCATGGTATTCCCTCCTTCTTCATCTATACACCACTCTCCCCTGCCCTCTACTCCATAATTTTCCAAATTGTGTCTCTCTAATTTGCCTAAACTAGCTGAAAGCATTGCCTAAAGTTGCTCACTGTGGTCATATTTTCAGAGTTAATATCTCCTTTCTTTTAAAAATGTCTTACGTTTTTTCATAATACAGAAAGTCATTTAAATGTATTGTTAGTGTCATCAGAACTCCTAAGAGTGTGATACTAAGGCAGAATGTGTAATGGCTGGTGTAAAACCATCTGAAGCTGTATCTTTTAAAATTAATTTTAAATGAAGTATTAATAATTTTGGTAAAATATATCACTACAATTATTAAAACATATATATTTTATTTCATTAATTTAACTTTTAATTTCCAAGGTATAAGTGCAAGTTTGTTATATAGATCAACTGCCATGGGGGATTGTTGTACAGATTCTTTTGTCACCCACATATTATGCCTAGTACCCATTAGTTATTTTTCCTGATCCTCTTGCTCCTTTCACTCTTCATTCTCCGATAAGCTCCTGTGTTCCTTGTTACCCTCTTTGTGTCCATGTGTTCTTATCAGTTAGCCCCCACTTATAAGTGAGAGCATGTGGTATTTGGTTCTCTCGTCCTGCATTAGTTTGCTAACAATAGTGGCTTCCAGCTCTACCCATGTGCCTGCACAGGACATGATCTCATTTTTTTATGGCTGCATAGTATTTCATAGTGTATGTGTACCCTATTTTCTTTATCCAGTCTGCCATTGATGAGCATTTAGGTTGATTCCATGTTTTTACTATTGTGAATAGTGCTACAATGAACATATGCATGCCTGCATGTGTCTTTACAATAGAATGGTGAATATTACTTTGAGTATATATCCTTTAATGGGATTCCTGGGTCGTATAGTATTTCTTTGGGTTATCATCACACTGTCTTCTACAATGGTTGAACAAATTTACACTCCCACCAACAGTGTCTATGTTCCTTTTTCTCTGCAACTTTGCCAGCATCTGTTATTTATTTATTTATTTTTTTACTTTTTAATAGCCATTCTGACTGGTGTGAGATGGTATCTGATTGTGGTTTTGATTTGCATTTCTCTAATAATCAGTGATGTTGATCCTTTCTTCATATGATTGTTGACTACATCTTGTCTGCTTTTGAAAAGCATCTATTTATGTTCTTTGACCACTTTTTAATGGGGTTGTTCATTTTTGTAAATTTGCTAAGTTCTTTATAGATGCTGGGTATTGTACCTTTGTCAGATGCATAATTTGCAAAAATTGTCTCTCATCTGTAGGTTGTCTGTTCACTCTGTTGGTAGATTCCTTTGCTGTGCAGAAACCCTTTAGTTTAATTAGATAACATTTGACAATTTCTGCATTTGTTGCTTTTGGTGTCTTCTTCATGAAATCTTTGCCTGTTCCTATGTGTAGAATGGTGTTGCTTAGGTTGTCTTCTGGGGTTTTTATGGTTTGGGGTTTTACATTTAAGTCTTTAATCCATTTTCAGTTGATTTTTGTATATAGTTTTAATCTTCTGCATATGGCTTGCCAGTTATCCCAGCACCATTTATTGAACAGGGAATCCTTTCCCCATTGCTTGGTTTTGTCAGGTTTGCTGAATATCAGATAGTTGTAGATATGCAGCTTTATTACTGAGTTCCCTGTTCTTTTCTGTTGGTCTATGCATCTGGTTTTGTACCAATACCAAGCTATTTTGGTTACTGTAGCCCTGTAGTGTCATTTGTAAATCAGGTAATGTGATGCCTCCAGCTTTGTTCTTTTTTTTTTTTTTTCTTTCTCCACGGTGGGATTTAACTGCTGTGGAGGTGATGCAGGAGCTTTGTTCTTTTTGCTTAGGATTGCCTTAATTATTCAAGCTCATTTTGGTTTCATATGAATTTTAAAATAGTTTTTTAAAAATTTATTTGTGGGAAGAATGTAAATGGTAGTTTGACAGGAATAGCATTGAATCTATAATTTGTTTTGGGCAGTGTGGCCATTTTAGCAATATTAATTCTTCCTGTCCATGAGCATGGAATATTTTTCCATTTATTTGTGTCATCTCTGATTTCTTTCAGCAGTATTTTCAGCTCTCCTTATAGAGATCTTTCCCCTCCCTTGTTCACTGTATTCCTAGGTGTTTTGTTTTTGTGTGTGGCAATTCTGAATGGGATTGCATTCTTGATTTGGCTCTTGGACTGATTATTGTTGGTGTATAAGAATGCCAGTGATTTTTGTACATTCATTTTGTATCCTGAGACCTTTCTAAGATTGCTTACCAGCTTAAGGAGCTTTTGGGCTGAGCCAAGGGGTTTTCTAGACAGAGAATCATGTCATCTGCAAGCAGGGAGAGATTGCCTTACTCTCTTCCTATTTGAATATTCTTTATTTCTTTCTCTAGCCTGATTGCCCTGGCCAAGGCTTCTAATACTATGTTAAATATGAGTGGTGAGAGAGTGTATCCATGTTTTTTGCTGGTTTTCAAGAGGAATGCTACCAGATTTTGCCCATTCAGTGTGGTGTTGTCTGTGGGTTTGTCATAGATGGATTTATAATTTTGAGGTATGTTTCTTCAATGCCTAGTTTATTGAGAGCTTTTATTTTAATATAAAGTGTGTTCAATTTAATCAAAAGCCTTTTCTGCAGCTATTGAGATGATCATGTGATTTTTGTCTTTAGTTCTGCTTATGTGATGAATAATTAATTGATTTTTGATTGGCATATGTTGAACCAACCTTGCATCCCAGGGATAAAGCCTACTTGATCATGGGGATAAGCTTTTGATATGCTTCTGGATTCTGTATGCCAGTATTTTGTTGAGGATTTTTGCATAAATATTCATCAAGGACATTGGCCTGAAGATTTATTGTTGTTGTTGTGGCTCTGCCAAGTTTTAGTATCAGGATGATGCTGAACTCATAGTAAGTTAGGGAGAAGTTACTTCTCAATTTATTGGAATAGTTTCCCCAGAAATGGTAGCAGCTTATCTTCTTACATCTGGTAGAATTCAGCTGTGAATTCACGTGATCCTGGCTTCTTCGGTTGGTAGACTATTTATTGCTAATTCAATTTCAGACCTCATTACTTGTCTGTTGAAGGATTCAATTTCTTCCTAGTTCAGTCTTGGAAGGGTATTGTGTCCTGGAATGTTTTAATTTCTTCTAGATTTTCTAGTGTATGTACATAGGGGTTTTTATAATATTCTCTGATGGTTGTTTGTTTTTCTGTGAGGTCAGTGGTAATATTCCCCTTTTATTTCTGATTGTGTTTATTTAAACCTTCTCTCTTTTCTTCTTTAGTAGTCTTGCTAGAAGTCTATCTCATTACTTTTTTGAAAAAGCCAGCTCTGGACTTGTTAAACTTTAAAATGGTTTCTTGTGCCTCATCCTCTTTCAGTTCACCTCTGATTTTGGTTATTTATTGTCTTCGGACAGATATTTGTTTGCTCCTGGTTGTCTAGTTCTTTTGTTCATGATGTTAGGTTGTTAACTTGAGATCTTTCTAACTTTCTGAGATTGGCATTTAGTGCTATAAATTTCTCTCTTAACTGTGCATTAGTTGTGCCCTGCAGATTCTAATAGGTTGTATCTTTATTCCCATTAGTTTCAAAGGACTTCTTGATTTCTGCCTTAATTTTATAATTTACCCCAAAGTCATTCAGGAATGGGTTATTCAATTTTCATGTAATTGTATGGTTTTGAGTGAATTTCTTTTTTGATTTCTAATTTGATTGTGTTGTGGTCTGAGAGATTGTTATGATTTTAGTTCTTTTGTATTTGCTAAATATATGATTGATCTTACAGTATGTGCCATGTGATGATGAGAAGAATGTATATTCTGTTTTTTGGGATGGTGAATTCTGTAGATTTGTATTAGGACCATTTGATCCAGTGCTGAATTTACATCTTTCCTTGCTTCTCATGTGGGCATTTATTGCTGTAAATTTCTCTCTAGACATTGATTTAAATGTGTCCCAGAGATTCTGGTATGTTGTGTATTCGTTCTCATTGGTTTTGAAGAAAATCTTTATTTCTGCCTTCATTTCATTGTTTATCCAGTCAACATTCAAGAGCCAGTTGTTCAGTTTCCATGAAGTTGTGTGGTTCTGAGTTAGTTTCTTAATCCTGAGTTCTAATTTGATTGCATTGTGGTCTGAGAGACTGTTTGCTATGATTTCCATTCTTTTGCATATTCTGAGGAGTGATTTACTTCCAATTACGTGGTCAATTTTAGAGTAGGTTCAATGTGGTGCTTAGAAGAATGTATATTCTGTCGATTTGGTGTGGAGAGTTCTGTAGATCTGAGTTCAAATCCTGGATATCCTTGTTAATTTTCTGTCTCATTGATCTGTCTAATATTGACAGTGGAGTGTTAAAATCTCCCACTATTATTGTGTGGGAGTCTAAGTCTATTTGTAGGTCATTAAGAACTTGCTTTATGTATCTGGGTGCTCCTGTATTGGATGCGTAAATATTTAGGATCATTATCTCTTCTGGTTGCATTGATCCTTTTACCCTTATGTAATGCCCTTCATTGTCTCTTTTGATCTTTGTTGGTTTAAAGTCTATTTTATCAGACACTAGGATTGCAACTTCTGCTTTATATTTTTTGCTCTCCATTTGCTTGGTAAATCTTCCTCCACCCCTTTATTTTGAGCCTATGTGTGTCATTGCATGTGAGATGGGTTTCCTGAATACAGCACACCAATGGGTCTTGACCCTTTATCCAATTTGCCAGTCTGTGTCTTTTGATTGGGGCATTTAGCCCATTTACATTTAAGTTTAATATTGTTATGTGTGAATTTGATTCTGCCATTTTGATGCTAGCTGGTTGTTTTGCCTGTTAGCTGATGCAGTTTCCTCATTGTGTTGATGCTCTTTACCATTTGGTACATTTTTGGAGCAGCTGGTACTGGTTGTTCCTTTCTATATTTAGTGCTTCTTTCAGGAGCTCTTGTAAGGCAGGCCTGGTGGTGACGAAATCTCTCCGCAATTGCTTGTCCGTAAAGGATTTTACTTCTCCTTCGCTTATGAAACTTAGTTTGGCTGGATATGAAACTGTAGGTTGAAAGTTCTTTTCTTTAAGGATGTTAAATATTGGCCCCCACTCTCTTCTGCTTGTAGGGTTTCTGCTGAGAAATGTTCTGTGAATCTGATGGGTTTCCCTTTGTGGGTAACCCAATCTTTCTCTCTGGTTGCCCTTAGCATTTTTTCCTTCATTTCAACCCTGGTGAATCTGACAAATATGTGCCTTGGGGTGGCTCTTCTTGAGGAATATCTTAGTGGTGTTCTCTGTATTTCCTGCACTTGAATATTGGACTACCTTTCTAGGCTAGGGAAATTTTCCTGGATAATATCCTGAAGAGTGTTTTCCAGCTTGGATTCATTCGCTCCATCACATTCAGGTACACCTATCAAATATAGATTAGGTCTTTTTACATAATCCCATATTTCTTGGAGGCTTTATTCATTTACTTTCAACCTTTTTTCTCTAACCTTGCCTTCTTGTTTTATTTCATTGAGTTGATCTTCAGTCTCTGATATCCTTTCTTCTGCTTGGTCTATTCGACTATTGAAACGTGTATGCTTCACGAAGTTCTCATGTTGTGTTTTTCAGCTCCATCAAGTCGTTTATATTCCTCTCTAATCTGTTTATTCTAGTTAGCATTTCATTTAACCTTTTTTCAAGGTTCTTAGTTTCTTTGCATTGGGTCAGAACATGTTCTTTTAGCTCAGAGAAGTTTGTTATTACCCACTTTCTGAAGCCTGTTTCTATCAATTCATCAGACTCCTTCTCCATCCAGCTTTGTTCCCTTGCTAGTGAGGAGTTGTGATCCCTTGCAGGAGGAGAGGTATTCTGGTTTTTGGTGTTTTCATCATTTTTGCACTGGTTTCTTCCCATCTTTGTGGATTTATCTACCTGTGGTCTTTGTAGTTGGTGGCTTTTGGATGGGGTCTCTGAGTCAATGTCCTTTTTGTTAATGTTGAGGTTATTTCTTTCTGGTTTTTAGTTTTCCTTCTAACAGTCAGGTCCCCGTGCTGTAGGACTGCTGAAGGTCCACTCCAGATCTTGTTTGCCTGGAGATCACCTGTGGCAGCTGCAGAACAGTAAGGGTTGTTTCCAGTTTCTTCTTCTGTTATCTTCATCCCAAAAGAATAACCACCAGATATCAGCCTGAGCTCTCCTTTCTGAGGTGTCTCTTTGGATATATAGGGGTCGGGGAGCTGCTTGAGGAGACAGTCTGTCCCTTATAGGAGCTCAAGTGCTGAGCTGGGAGATCTGTCATTCCATTCAGAGCTGCTGGGCAGATACATTTAAGTCTGCTGCAGCAGAACTCATAACCACCTTTTTTCCCAGGTGCTCTGTTCTGGGAAGGTGGGGCTTTATTTATAAGTTACTGACATGCTGCTGCCTTTTTTCAGAGATGCCCTGCCCAGCAAAGAGATAGCCTAGTCACAGTCTGCCAGCAGAGGCATTGCTGAGCTGCCATGGGCTCTGCCCAGGTGCTGTGTGAACTTCCTTGCAGTTTTCTTTACAGAGGTATAGTTAGAACTGCCTTGGTAATGACTATCTGCCTTAGTAATGGTGGATTGCCTTAGTAATGGTGGATTGCCTCAGTAATTGTGAACTGCCTCAGTAAAGGTGGATTGCCTCGGTAATGGTGGACTGCCTCAGTAATACTGGACTGCCTTGGTAATGGTGACTGCCTCGGTAGTGTTGGACTGTCTGGGTAATGGCTGACACCCTTCCCCTCACTGAGCTGGACCATCCTGAGTGCAGCTGTGCTTGCTGCAAAACTCTCAATCCAGAGCATTTGAGATTGCTGGTCTTTGTGGGGGGTGGGACCCACTGAGCCAGATCATCTGGCTCCCTGTTTCAGCCCCCTATATTTCAGTTGAATGGGCAGCTCTGTATCCCAGGTGTTCCAGGCACCAGTTGAAACCACTGTCCAAATTTGTTTGAGTTTTTGTGTGGAGACCCACAGTGCCGGCTGAAACAGCTGTGCTGGAAACTCATGGTGGCTTTTCAGCCCAGGAATCTCCTGGTCTGTGGGCAGTAAAAAGTCGTTTGGAAATGCAGTGATCACTCACCCTCTGTGTTTTTCTTGCTGAGAACTGCACTCCAGAGCTGTTCCTATTCGGCCATCTTCCAGGTCTTGAATCTTAACCAACTTTTAATAACTTTACATTAAAATATCAGTAGATTTTGTTACAATTATTCACTTAATGAATAGAACTATCCACCCCCATTTAAATATAGGGAGCAGCATCCTTCTCTGAAATTATTTACAGCTGATTACATAAGATATGTAATCTTTTTCATCATTACATAAGATATGTAATCAGCTGTAAATAATCTGCAATGTGCAGTTTTACCCGAAGATAATCAATCAATGCTATGTTAAACCACATTAATTCTTGTTCTTGTCCCTTCTAGATACTTAATTGGAAGAAGAGGATATGATGAAGTTTCTTATGCTTATCATCTAACAATTCCCTTTAGAACCATTTGTTGTTGTTCTCAATGTTTTATACAAAAGAAGTGAAGCCTTAACACAGTACAGCCATTGTTTTCAATTCAATTAACATTTCAAGAATAAATGGCTGCCCTCCCTCATTTTCCACTTGGCCAGACTCACCCTATCTCCAAGTGGCACCTATACTCTCACTTTAGAGGATTTTTGTCTCAAGAAGCTAGCCTTTCATTGAGGCTTCTTATTTTCCAATACTCTGTCACTGAATTCAGTGTTCAGACCAATGTTTTGCAGCACTGAGTAGACTTTGGAATAACCTTGGGAGGTTAAGGAAAACAATAACTGGGTCTCACACCAGAGCAAACACATTACAATCTCTCTAAGTGGCATTTGTGCATAATAACTTTTTCCTAAGGGTGATTTAACATAAAGTCAAGTTTTTGAATCAGTGCTTTACAAGCAGTTGATGCGGTATCTTTTGAATTCCCCAAGTAATTGGAATATTTGACTTGTATGGTATTTCTCTACTTGTAAATGCGAAAAAGTGTTTTAGAGACAGTATTGATGAAGAAATAAAGGGAAAAATCACGTAGTGAATTTTATTTGTATGTTATACAAAAATATTCTGGAGATATCCTCCAAGAGGAAACCAATAGGCTTTTTCCTCTCTAAAATTTTGTTATTAAAATCATCAAATGTACCGAAACAACAAAAGACTGGCAAGTAAACACTCATAACCAACTGAGTAAATTCAGTAATTGTTAATATTTTGTTTTCTTTCTTTCTTTCTTCCTTCCTTCCTCCCTTCCTTCCTTCCTTCCTTCCTTCTTCAAAATAGCCATTTAGGTATCTAGGTTTATGGAAAACAGGCTTACAGTAGAAAAGAATGTGTAGCCTTATATGTATTTATTATTTGAAAGGGACAGTACATTTAGATGATTATTTTGTAATCTACATATATTTAAATACATAAAAAATATTAACTACACATATGCTAATTCGTTTATATTTGTACTTTCTTGGGTATTTATATAAAAATCATAAAATACCTGCCATATCTAATATGATATATAAAAATCAATGTTAACATATCTCATAGGGAATTATTATTTAGAGAGGTCTGAACCAAGGAATTATGTTACAGTATCAGCTCTGACTTTAGCAACAGCCAAAATACACAGTGTTATTTTATAGATAAAGAAATTGAGGAGTTATGCAGTTTGTAGTCATCTCAGCTCTGCTTTGTAGACATTCATTACACCAGTGGTTCTCAAATGTTAGCCCATATCAGCATCAGCTGAAGAATATGTGTAGATTTGTAGTAGTCTGGATTTTACAGAGAAGTAGAACTGGAAATTCAGAAATATAAGAGAGAGAGAGAGAGAGAGAGAGAGTGTGTGTGTGTGTGTGTGTGTGTGTGTGTGGAGAGAGAGAGAGAATAAGAAATTGACTCACATGATTATGGAAACTGAGAACTCCTCAATCTGCCGTCTGCAAACAGAAGATCCAGAAAGTCAGTGGTGAAAATCAAGAGAGCTAATGGTGTGAGTCCCAGTCTAAGGGCAGGAGGAAAGTGATATTTCAGCTGAAAGTAGTCATGCAGAAAAAGGGGTAAATCTTTCCTTCCTCTCATTGGGGAGAGCAATGTGCTTTGCTGAATTCACCAATTTGAATATTGATCTCATCTGCAGAAACTCTCGTAGACACACCCTGGAATACTGTTCAACCAAATCTCTGGGCACCCCTTACCCAGTCAAGTGTACACATGAAATTAGCCATCATAACATGTTAAAGTGCACTCTGCTGGTCCCCACCCCCAGAGTTTTCTGAATCAATAGGTCTGAGGTGGAACCCAAGACTTATTTATATTTCAATAGATCTGGGGTGGAACCCAAGACTTATTTGAAGATTTGTTTCTATTTTCTTATATTGGTATCCCAGCTGGTACTGAAGCTGTTAGTTCAGGGTTCACACTTTGAGAGCCACATCACTGAACTTCAAGACTCAGTTCAGGAGTGACATTTTCCCCCAAGACCTTCTGTGTCTGTCCATCAATATTTCTGTACCTTTTTTCCCCTCACTGTTTGATTTGAAATGCCCTTCCTACATTTTTGCATCACCTTTTAAGAAATAGGTGATTATAGTAAAATAGAATACTTTAACTATGAATAGCTCAGTTATTTCCCCAATGGACACACACACAAACATGCACACACCCAGACTCACCCACACACACCAAAATACGTTCCTAGCTCCTCAAGGAGCTTGACAGAAAAGAAACATATTGGATTACTATGTCTAACCAAAGAGTCCAGACCCATAATTTTACCTGTTAAATGTTCATTAAAAGTTTCTTGAATTGTCATCTTTAGCACACATATAATTACAGTAAAGGGAAATTAAAAAATATATCTGGTTAGATTTTACCATGACTCTATATAGAGACAGGTATGTAAAGAACATTCAGTAAATATTTATGTTATACAGACAGATAAAAAAGGCTATAAGGACTAATTTTTAAGTGCTTTGTGTTCCTTTAAAATATTATTGAAACAGGGCATTATCCACATATACACTTCAGACACATATCCTCAGAAAGCTGTGGATCTTCAGAAAGCTGTATGGGAGAAATAAAATGTATAAACTAGATTTGAAAATAAAATATGTGGAAAATACTAACATTGTGAATCACATGATCTGCTGATATGCCTCGAGGGTCAAAGTCCAATTATATCTGAAATAATAAAGCTGGGAATAATATGCAAATAGTACACTAATAACTTTGAATTCCAAATATAAGCTCCTATATAAAATGAGATAATACTACCAATAACCTTATAAGTTTATTGAGAGTTAACAGAAATAGCTCATCCAAAGTTCTAAGAAAACTCTCTGAGAGGCTGGGGCTGAAACACAAAATGCATGACATTTGTCAGACACTGAACACAGGGTTCAAAATGTTTTGTGTTATGGAATCCCATTTTGACAATGTGAGAGAGTAGAAACAAATTCCTCCTATATTTTGTAGTATTTTTTTCTACTCCAACTTTCAATTTTGTGAACTATTGGTTTGCACAGATCAGCCCATTTATCATCATTGCAAACTGACACTATTAAGTACATACCTGTTTCTCATGTCTAGTGTGAGAGATCAAATAATCAGATTGGGTACATATTTTTTTATATATATATATTTTTATTGCATTTTAGGTTTGGGGGTACATGTGAAGAACATGCAAGATTGTTACATAGGTACACACATGGCAGTGTGATTTGCTGCCTTCCTCCCCATCACCTGTATCTGTTATTTCTCCCCATGCTATCCCTCCCC
>PVKV010029250.1:0-23892 GCA_004027835.1 Alouatta palliata | reverse complement strand
TGGGCCCTCAGATGCTGCTGGAGGCCAGGCCAACTGTCCAGTCCTTCTGGAAATATTTGAGTGAGGGAAAATCAAAGGCTTTAAAGATGCTCTGCTCTTGGACCAGCACCTCCCTTTCTGTGACTCCATTTAAAGGAAACAATGCTAAAGTTAGAAAAGAAAGTTTACAAAGATATTCATTTGATCTTATTTGTAACAGCGAAAGTTAGAAGCAATGTAAATGCCATGCAGTAGGAAGAAAATAAGCAGTTAAGTAAAATGTACAATTAGACATCTTGTTCTCCCATTAAATTAAGAATATCTGAAACGTGCAGGTACATGTTAGAATATTATCTCATTCATTCCTCAGCACACTCCAAATGGGCTATGATCCTCTCCATTCCACTGGGCTCCAGCCCAGCCACAACCTTGTCAAACCCAGTGGTTGACGCTCTGTCTCCATCTCACTCAGATGCTCAGTAGCATTTGACACAAGGTCCCACTCCCCTTCAAAGCACTTTCTCTTCTAGACTTTCCTGCTTTTACCAGGTTACCCATCTTCTCTCCTCAACCTTTGCATGCTGGGGCATCCTAGGGCTGAGTCCTGGGCCCCTCCTCAGTTCCATCTAATTTCCCTCAGAAGGTCTTAGTCCCATAGCTTTAAATATCATCTATATGCTAAAGACCCCAACCCATATCCCCACTGGAACTTCTTATTCCCTCACCACAGGTATCCAGAACAAATCCCAGTATATTGTAGTATTTAAATATTTGTTAAATAAATATTGTGCAGAAAGAGCTGCATATAAAATTCCCTATTCAATGTGATCATAATTAGGTAAAAATAAAATACCCAAAGACAGGAAAATGTCCAGAAGAAAAGGTACCATGCTACTCATACTGGTTATTTTGGGGGTGGTGGGACACTGAGGATTTTATTCACTGTATTTTCTAAAACCTATAAATACAACGGTAAAGAAGAAACAAAACATGAAAAATATAATCTAGTTGCAAATAAAGGGGCAGGGAGGAAGAAAGTAAAATGTGGCATCCGAATAGAGGGTGAGTAGGGCCTCCTAAACACGCTCCACACAGCAGCGTCATCCAGTTTCTGACATCCCACCACAAAGCATCTATGTGCCATCCATGGCACTGCCCACACTACTGCATCACTCATTTCATCTGGGAATAAAGGTTTCATAAAAATTAGACTAATCAACTGATAAATGGATTAAAAAATGTGGTATATCCATACGATGAAGTGTTATTCAGCTGTAGAAGGAACGGAGTACTAATACATGGTACAACATGGATAGACTTTGAACAAGTGTGCCAAGTGAAGGAGCCCAGGCCCAAAAGGCCATGAATTATATGGTTCCGTTTACATGAACTGTCCAGGAGAGGAAATCCGTAGAGAAAGAAGGCGGTTCATAGTTGCCAGGAGCTGGGGGAAAAGGGGATGGGGAATTAATGCTCAGCGGGTATGGGGTTTCCACGTGGGGTAATAACAAAGTCCTGAACTGAGACAGCAGTGATGGCTGCACACACTGTGAATGTACTTAATGACAACTGTACACTTTAAAATGGTTAAAATGGTACACTTTGTTACGTGTGTATATTTTACCACAATAAAAAAATTAGACTGAGCATTTTAAAAAGTCTTGGGAGCTAAACATCTTAATCCAAAAGGCTTAAATTCCTTTGTTCCTTAAAAAATAAAATAAAAGCAAAAACATGGCACTTTCCCAAAGAATAGCAAAAGAATGCTGGGGAGGGATACTTCTACGTCAGGGTAAGAGGGTATGATAAAAAGTAACACACAAAGCAGTCAGCTAAAAATGGAATTGATGAATACTTATTTTAATGTGAGTTAACAGAGAGTTCACATCAAAACAAAAAGAATTTGGGCTAAAATTACTAACAAGGTCTATTTATAGGAAAAATTTGAAGTTGCAAATTGTCAGATAAGGCAAACTTAATTTTGTAAAAGTATGAACATCTGGCAGAACAGTAAGGTTATGTAGAAACATAAGTGGAAAGGGGATTAAAGTAGAACTGCCAGAAATAGAAGAGTGAGTTAAGAGAATTGGTGAGGACAGGAGCGGGTTGATGAGAAAAAGCAGACGCCAAGACACTGACAGTATTTGCTCTTAGATTTTTCAAAGGCAAGTAAAAGAGATGCTGGCAGGTCTTAGAACTGGAAAGTTCAGTGGTGGAAGGGATAAGGTAACTTAGCTCTGTTTGTCAGACGATACAGAAAGACTGAATCGAGTCAGAACATAGTGCTCAAAAAGCGAATAATGTGATCAAAATTGAAAGGAGCCGAAATGCTTCTAAAAATGTGCGGAGATGTAATTTATCATCCAACAGGGACTCACAACACTGAGAGAGATGCAATTAATAATCATGCCAGGACAACGGGAGAAAGCTAGGACTGTTCCAGGAAAAGTGGGGAGCAGTCACCCTACTTACAGCCAAGTTCAAAGCATTTTTAAGAATTACTTAAAATCGTGGTTCTCCACTCTATCAGAACAAATACCCACTTTTTATAACACACCTTAACTGACACCCCCATGCCATCCTGATCAAAATTCCCTTCTAATCACACATACATATATGTGATAATTTCAAAAAGAAAATAAATGTAAAGTTTTAACTAAAGCATTAAGGTGACATAGAGGGAAAGTGAATCAGAATAATATGGATTTCAATATGCAACTGTTCGAGCATGACCATTTCAATATGTAAGTGCTCAGGCAAATTAGATGACAATGAAATGGCAGGTGCTTCCATTACCTCCTAATGCATGTTTAGATTTAAAAGTGAGTGATCAAAAATCATACTGTACAAGTAGCACAGCAAAGTGCAAGAGCACAGGTACACAAATGGACCCTAGAATACTCAAATAAAAAGATGTACAGATACTGGCCAGGCGCGGTGGCTCAGGCCTGTAATCCCAGCACTTTGGGAGGCTGAGACAGGCAGATCACAAGTTCAGGAGTTCGAGACCAGCCTGACCAACATGGTAAAACCCCGTCTCTACTAAAAATACGGAAAATTAGCTGGGGGTGTGTGTGTGTCTGTAATCCCAGCTACTCAGGAGGCTGAGAGAGGAGAATCGCTTGAACCTGGGAGGTGGAGGTTGCAATGAGCCAAGATCACACCACTGCACTCCAGTCTATGTGACAAAGCAAGACTCTATCTCAAAAAAAAAAAAAAAAAAAAATGTACATATAAAAAAGAAAGAAGAAAATCATTTTAAAAGAAGATCACATAGCAAGACAAATTACAGACCACTGAAGTAGAGAAGATTTTTTAAAAGACTATTATTGTACTGATGTGGTGTTAAAACAATTCTCTGTTTTATGATATGAGATCAAATAGTAAAAAATTATCACGGTAAAAGTTATCACAGAAAGGCAAGGTGGAATTTCAAGGTAAAATCCCACCTTACCTTGAAATATACATTTAGTGAATGGTTTGGATGAAGGAACAGTAATAATAAGAGACTACAGAGAAGCCGTGTGTTAGGGTGAGAACAGCAGTCATCTCCAAAAAAACCATCAGTACGTAATCTTTTTGCAACATACATTGCTGTTCCCCAGAGTTTTAAAAGAATGTGAGCAGGCAATAAAATTCAATAAGATGCCTACATTTTATGCATCTCCACTGACTTAATACTATTTGCTTCTAATAATAAGAGTTTTAAGTCTCTTCTGATCCACATTTTCAGGGCAATAGTGTAGTAATTACACTATCTATATATATAATTATGTAACGTAATTATATAGATATAGATAGAAATGCTGCATTTCATTTAGTAGAAAATTTGTGCAGAGTAAATTTTTTAATAATTTTGGAGCTGTAGCTTCATTCCTTCTAATCTTCCCTCTAGATGATGACCGTTTCTTCAATTATTGGGCTTGTTTTACAATGTCTTGAAGACTTTTTTCTTTGTATTATTGAAGACTGAGGAACCACCGATTTGTGTATTTGTGGTGTCTGTTCTGGTAGGACTGTGAGGACCTGGGAAAAGATTCTTGCTGTGAAGCCCATCCTGTACCCCAGGTGCTTGCCCCCTAAATCCGGCAACTCTCCCAATCACTGGGAAACCAAAAGGGCCCTCACAAATCTCCTAAGTGCCCCCTAGAGGGTGGTACTGTCTCCGTTTAGAGCCAGTGGCGTACGAAAACCTCTGGAGAAATGCCTAGAACCAGAACTTCTGGTTAAATATTAAACTTGGTACTGAAGAAAAAAGGAACAAAAAAAGTCAAAACTAAAGATCACTGAAATTGCTCAATGCGGATCACATTTTTGTAGAAATTCTCTTCTTGGAAGCACCCAGTCTTTCTTTTAAGGCTCAGATATTATTCTGGATTTTATTGTACATGTCAGTCTACTTGTTGAAGCTCTGACTAGTGCTTATATATTCTAGGAACAGAATCCCTTTCTTAGTACTGGGGATGAAGTCCCAAAGACAGCTACAGAGGAAGTCAACAAATATTTACTGAGCTTTTTCTACCGGCCAGACCTATCATAGCTCAGACTCTGTGCTAGCTTCCTTACACTGGGGATGCAGTAAGTGATAAAAAGAGACATTCCTGCCTTCCTGGAGCTTACAGTTCCAGTGGAGAAGAAAAACATTTATAATACTTTATTTACAATTTATTTATTTTTATTTTTTATATATTTTTTGAGATGGAGTCTCACTCTGTCACCCAGGCTGGAGTGCAGTGGTATGATCTCAACTCACCACAACCTCCCCATCCCGGGCTCAAGTGATCCTCCTGCCTCGGCCTCCTGAGTAGCTGGGATTCAGGCACTTGCCACCACACCTGGCTAATTGTTATATTTTTAGTAGAGATGGGGTTTTACCATGTTGGTTAGGCTGTTCTCAAACTCTTAACCTCAAGTGATCTGCCCACCTTGGCCTCCCAAAGTACTGGGATTGCAGGCGTAAGCCACCACACCTGGCTTTATTTACAATTTAAACACAAGTAAGTTCAAGTATAAAGAACTATGAAGCCAGGCATGGTGCTATGTGCCTGTAGCCACAGCTTCTCAGGAGGCTGAGGCAGGAGGATTGCTTGAGGCTAGGAGTTTGAGCTTTATTGTTCTTTATATCCCAGCACAATGTTAGCATATTCAATAAAATCTGAGGGATGAAGAAGAGGCTAGAACTATGAGCAACTGGAAAAAGCCTAAATCCACAAAGGGCCAGGGTGGAGATGGGAGGAGGTGGAGGAATACAAGATGGAAAACGGAGGAGGCAGCATCAGTGGCAAAAATCTAAGTTGGGCCCGCAAGGGCAACCCGTGTATACTTCGGAGGGAAAAAAGAGGCAAAGGCAAAGTGGACAGTGAAGATAAAGGAGGGGAGAGAGTCCAGGCAAAGGAAATTTAGAAGTCATCCTTTAAGAACAGAATGAGACTGAGTAATTTTCCAGCTAACTCTTTTGTATACTAAATGAGTAAGGCCGCTTCTGCCAAGGCAGTCTTAACACACAACTATTCTACAGCAAAGAGCCTGGTGGGGCAAAAAGAATAGTTTTCCTCTCTATTACATTTGTATTGTTAACTTTAACCAGACAGAAAAGGACAAAAACTCAGAGCACTTTAACATCCTGCCTAGATTTTGAAAAATAGGGCATATACCCCTAGAAAATGAAGAGTCATCAGGGAGTTCTAGAGGTTGAAAAGCATTTATAAAGAACATAAATGGGAAATATTACCCTTCAGATGGGTAGAAAAGTTAGATAAAGGAAGACAGTTCAAACTAAATGAGAGGAAAAAAAAAAAACAAACCAAAAACAAAAGAAGAACTACGACAAACATCCAGGAGGAACACAATAATTTAAAACTTGGCCAATATAAATAGACACGGCCTTAAAATGTATAATGTCATCAATCCAACCCAAGATGAAGATGAAAGGGATCTGAGAAATCTGCCCTGAAAAACAGCAGCAGCAACAAAAGATGGCACAGGGGCAGTTCCTACTAATTCAAGGTGGCCCAAGAATCCTGGTGTCAGTGACACCACTAGAGCTACATTAGTGGTTGTCAGGCTTACTGTTCCCCCTTAAATCTCGTGACATGGGGTCATTCTCCCTTCTGCTGACACAGAAGGACCTGCTGGCTGGTCCTCTCTCTCTTACATAGTCAGGGTCTCGGTCTTCACTGCAGTGGTTTCATGCGGGTGTAGAAAGGGGGAGCTGTGGCACTGAGGGCTGTGTGGCTGGGGGCTGGGGGGAGGTATGCTAGGACCACGTGGGAGGGGAGAGCCAGGCAGATGGCTCCAGCCCAGTCCTTGTTTTCAGCAGCCCTCCAGGTGATTCTGATACACACTCAAGTTTGAGAATCACTGTACTAGGTGGAATATAACACATAGGTAATTAAATCTCTCCTTGCTATTCCAAGAGTGGTCTGTGGAACCAGCAGCATGGCATCAACTGGAGGCTGG
Source organism: Alouatta palliata (assembly GCA_004027835.1). NCBI lineage: Eukaryota > Metazoa > Chordata > Mammalia > Primates > Atelidae > Alouatta > Alouatta palliata. The sequence continues at coordinate 17,454 of PVKV010029250.1, read as the reverse complement.
ACATGCAGACTCCCAGACTCTATCCAGACCTATGGAATCAGAATCTGCATTTCAGCCAGATTCGCCAGGTGATTTCTGTGCACATGCATTTGCACTAACCAATCCTGTAAAGTGGGTGATCCATCTGAGGTCTGGATCTCCTCTGGCACTGCCAGTTTGGCTTTCCCTGGACTCCTGAGCTTCTGTCCTTAAAGTTAACCCTTTATTACCTGAAGCTACTCGCTGGTCCTTGAAGTGGACCTTCAAGGGCCTTCTCAGACTGCGACCATCGGGACTGGGGCACACCCACCATTTGGGCATCACCCCTCACTCCACCTCATGCCCGAGGCTCACTGTGTGGATGTGATGACCCAGGACTACTCACCACCTGTGTTAGTCTGTTCTGGTATTGTTATAAAGAAATAACTGAGGTTGGGTAATTTACATAGAAAAGAGGTTTATTTGGCTCATGGTTCTGCAGGCTGTACAAGAAGCATGGGACCAGTATCTGCTTCTGGTGAGGGCCTCAGGAAGCTTACAATCACGGAGGAAGGTGAAGCAGGAGCAGAAACGCCAGATGACAAGAGAGGGAGGGAAAGAGAGAAGCGAGAGGTCCCAGACTCTTTTAAACAATCAGATCTCATGTGAACTAACTGAGTGAGAACTGACTCATCACCAAGGGGATGGTATTAAGCCATTCATGAGGGATCCACCCCCGTGATCCAATCACCTCTCACTAGGCCCTACCTCCAACATTGGGAATCACATTTCAACATGAGACTTGGAGGGAATAAACATCCAAACCATGTCAACACCTGTTCATCCATGTGGCTTTCTCTTTTTGCTCTGTGTAAACCTTGTTTATCCCTATTCAGGTGGCAGCTTCTAGAGCTGCACTGTTCAAAACAGTAGCCTTTAGCCACTAGTGGCTATTGAGCACTTGACATTATAGATAGTCTGAAGTGAGGTGTGCTGTACGTGTAAAAGACACCCCAGATGTTGAAGAATATAAAATATCTCAATAATTTTTATATTGATTATACATTGAAATGGTAATATTTTGGATATAATAGGTTTAATAGAGTATTTTATTAAAATGAATTGTACCTGATATTTTTAAATGTGGCTACTAGCAAACCTAAGATTATACAAGCCTGGGAAACATGGTAAAACCCCATCTTTAAAAAAATACATACATAAGGCCGGGTGCGGTGGCTCACACCTGTAATCCCAGCACTTTGGGAGGCTGAGGCAGGTGGATCACAGGGTCCGGACTTCGAGACCAGCTTGGCCAATGTGGTGAAACCCTGCCTCTACTAGAACTATAAAAATTAGCTGGGCGTGGTGGCACACGCCTGTAATCCCAGCTACTTTGGAGCCTGAGGCAGAAGAACTGCTTGAACTCAGGAGGCAGAGGTTGCAGTGAGCCGAGATCATGCCACTGTACTCCAGCCTCGGTGACAGAGCAAGACTCCATCTCAGAAAAATACATACATACATACATACAAATGGATAAATTAGCCTAGTACGGTGGTGCATGCCTGTAGTCCCAGTTACTTGGGAGGCTGAGGTGGAAGGATCACTTGAGGTCAAGATTGCAGTGAGCTAAGATTACACCACTGCACTCCAGTCTGAGCAACAGAGTGAGGCCCTGTCTCAAAAAAAAAAAAAAAAAAAAGGAAAAGGAAAAGGAAAAGGAAAGGAAAGGAAAGGAAAAGGAAAGGAAAGGAGAAAGGAAAGGAAAGGAAAGGAAAAAGGAAAGGAAAAGAAAAAGGAAAGGAAAGGAGGAAAGAGAAAGAAAAAGAAAGGAAAGAAGGAAGAAAGAAAGAAAGAGAGAACACTATATATATATATATATATATATATATATATATATATGGCTTACATTAAATCTCTGCAGGACAGGTCTGTGGTCCTCAAGAAGTTCTCAGAGGGTAGGTACCAGGTCTCTTCCTTGCTCTGCACCAAGCCTCATGACCTGCCCTCAGGAGGTGGGCAAGTGTCAGAGCTGGCTTCAGAGAGGCTTCCAGGGGCTCAGACCAAGGTTGATTTCCATCATGTAAGGCCCTGAATAACTGCATGGCCCTCGTTAAGGCACTCGCTCTCTTGGGGGATCCTGAATGTTTCTTGGGCCTGATAGTCAAACTGAAAGTCAGATGAGGAATCTTTCTCTCTTGCAGATTTCCCTTTGTAAGTAGCTCTAAGGATGCTAATGCCAGTTCAAAACATGAAGTTACCACTTTCTGGGTGCTATGTGCTACTAGTTGTACTTTTCCTTATACCACACTGTGGGGCAGCCATGAACTCTAAGGCACAGAAAAGGAAGTAAGGCTTAGGAAGGTTAGTTTCTCCAGAGTTAGAAATTAGTAGAGCTAAAATTCAATCCAAGACCATTTGACTTTCTTTCCATTGCACAACGCTGCCTCCTAAACTTGACCACTGAAGGATTACAAAACTCCACATATGAATTAGACTCTGAATGCCTGGACCTCTGCTCACTCCAAGTAAGAAGCATAGCACAGAGTGCTGGAGAGAAGGCAGGTGGGCTGCTAGATTTCCTTTGTAAAGGGTTGGGCTAGCCTGGCATAGTCAACAACTTATCGACAGCAGAAGGGCCAGGCCTAGGTCTTTGGCGTGGCCCCAAATCACACATGAGCCTAAAACTGGCCTTGTTGCAGAAGCAGAATGTACATAGGGCTCACACACGTCTAAAGAGCTGCATCCTTTAGGCTGTTCTCTATCTCCTAGGGTTAGAAGACAGAAAGCATCTTACATTTTATATCTTGATTTTATTTTAATTAACAATATCTTAATTTTAATTTCAGGGCTTAAGTCTCCTCATACTAAAACCAAAGGTAAGGAGTGGGGTTGAGAGCCTTAGCTCTCATTTCTCTACAGCTCTCAGTCTGATTTCCTTTCCCCTGCCTGGAGTACCATGACCTACTAAAAATTTTCCTGCTTGGTCATGACGTCAGATTTCACTATCTGAACAGTGGGGATTGAAGAAAACATTTTCATATTATCTAGGTTTTATATGCCTCCCCTGTACTCCTAACAGACTCCAGTCTTCCCTTAATATGGATCATAGAAAACAAGTGTTAGCCCAGGCTGCAGAGACCACCAAAGTCAAACCCTTTATCCTGCAGAAAGACAGGTGCAGAGGTTTAGAGTCTCACACCTCATTAGCACAAACTCATAACTTGATGCTGTTTCCATTTCCCCAGTTCCAAACAGGAACTCAGAAGAGGTGACAGGTTCTGAGCAGGGGCCACTTTCCATCTGGAATGCCCCAGACACAGGCACTCAAAGGTCATTAGAGTAAGTGAATCACTGAGTTAAAGAATTTAAGGAAAGCATCCAAACTATGCATGCTCTGCGAAACAGCCTGTTGGCCCTTCCGTGGTGTGGAGAGGCAGGGAAAACAGGGCAAAGGGTGTCCATTGGCCCAGGTGCACCTCGCCCCCTTCTGAAACCTTCCCTGACTACCGTAATCCTCCAACCAGTGTCCTCTGAAGGCCAGGTAGAGAAGACAGTCTTCCGAAAGAGGAGAAACAGTCTGAGCCTTGGTTTATAAACTTCCAGGCTTAGAAAGGTCTGGGTCAGGGAACCTTGTGTTACTTCTGAGGGGCTGGCAGACCCCATGTCCTTCCTGATATCAAGGCTTTAAGTGTCAGCCAGGGGCCTCAACTGGAGATGCTCTTGCCAATGGAGTAGCTTCAGCATGGCAGGACACATTAGTAGAAAAAAAAAAAAAAAACAGTTTTACTTATGACCCAGTGTTTCTCTGGAAGTTTTAAAGTTAATAGGACTTTTTAAAGTACCAAGGGGGGAAAAAGACAAAAATATTAGGTTGGTGCAAAAGTAACGTGTTTTTTGCAATTACTTTTAACTAATACGTTAGCACACTGATGTGTTTACTTCCTACATATTTTTCTGAGTTACATAATTTTAATAATGAGCATGTATCACTCCAAAATGATGCCAAAGATGATGCTAATGATGATAAACATTGTTCATTCATTCCTCAAATATTTCGGTATCTACCATGTGCCAGAAAGCTTTCTAGACGTTGGAGATAAGGCAATGAGCAGAGAAAGCCCATCTCCTCCTAAATCTCCCATTTAGTGGTGGGGGATGGAGCAGACATTGCAATGTGAGATGGTGATACATCCTAAAAGAGAAACCTCGAGTAGAATGAGAGGATGGAGAGTCATAGGGCTGGGATGGTTGGAAAAGGGCCTCCAAGGAGCCCACATTTGAGCACAGACCTGAAGGATGTGAAGGGCGTGTCAGGTGAGTGGCTGAGGGAAGGGCTCTTCCTTTATACAAGAAACAGCAAGGGTGAAGGCCCTGTGGTCTTACTCAAAGAAGGGCCAGAGGTGGGTGTGACCACAGTGAGCTGCTTTTACCATGCAGAGTGGTAGAAGGTGGTTTGAGAGCCAGGAAGGGGCCAGATTGGGTGAGGCTCTGTAAGACCACTCTAGGGAGTCTGATTTCAGCTGCAGTATGAGGGGAAGCCATAGGAGGGCTCAAGCAGGAGACAGGTGATGCCTGTCTGACAAACATCGTCTCTTGGATGCCTTCCTTGCTCGCAGGGACCACATCTCTCCCATTAGATGGGAAGGTCCTGAGTTTAGGAATGGGGTGTGTTTTCTCCTGTCAGTTTCTCCATCCTCCAAGAGAGGACTAAAGCAGGAGCTGCAGGCCTTGGGGAAACTGAGAGCTCAGCTCCCTGCTGGACTTGGGCCTCCTGGGACTCACCTTCTACTGTCAACTCCACTGTCACCTGGCGGGCACCACTGCCATTGGTGGCTTCACAGGTATACTTTCCCCGGTCCTCCTCACAGACAGCACGAATCACAAGGCTGAAAGTCCCCCGGATGCCACAATCCAGCAGGAAGCGGCCCCCGCTGGTGATGGGTTGCCCGTTTCTGTGCCATGTCACCTGGGGCTCTGGGTAACCACAGACCTTGAAGAAAAAGAAGAAAGGGTAAGAGTCTGTATTTCATGAGTACTCTCTCTGTGCCAGGCATTGTTCTGAGTGCTTTACATGCGTTAACTCATTTAATCCTCGTAACACCCCCATTTCATCCTCATTTTACAGATAAGGAAATCAAGTTATAGAGAGTTTTGGCAATTTTCCAAGGTCTTAAAGGTAGAAAGTGGCAAAGTCAGGCATCCTGGCTCCAGAGCCCACTACACAAATGACTCTCAAGCCCGGCTGCATTTTAGAATTATCCAGGGGAGCTTTAAAAAAGCACGAGTGTCCAGGCCCCACCCTAAACCAGTTAGTTTAGAATCCCAGGGGGTGAGGACTGAGTATGGAGATTCTAGACTAATACTTCACACTCTAACATGCTAATAAATCACTTGGTGGTCCTGTTAAAATGCATACTCTGCTTCTACAGATCTGGGCTGGGGCCTGAGATTCTGCAGTTGGGACAAGCTCACAGATGCTACTGATGCTGCTGGTCCCTGGAACTCACACTGAGTAGCACGGTTCAGGACCTGCACTGCCCAGCACGGTAGCCACTGGCCACAGGTAGTGATGGAGCACTTGAAATGTGGCCAGTGGGAAGGAGTGGTACTGTTAAGTGTGCATTACACACTGGGTTTTGAAGGCAATACAAAAAAGGGCAAAATACCTCAATAATTAAAGACACTGACTAGATGTTAAAAAGTAGTATTTTTGATATGTTGAATTAAATGTATCAAGATTAATTTCACTTGTTTCTACTTTTTAACGTGGCTACTGGAAAAGTTACTACACACAGGCCTTGTGATATTCCTGCGGGGTAGCGCTGCTCGAGACCACTCGCCTTTCTCTAACCGTAGTTAGCAGCTGACATTTACTGAGTGCTAAGTGCTCAGCACTTCTCTAAGTACGTGGCTCGTCTGAGTGTCTTTTTCTTTTCCTTTGTTTTTGAGATGGAGTCTTGCTCTGTTCTGCAGACTGAAGTGTAGTGGTGCAATCATCTGAGATTCATAGCAACTCATTCAGGGAGAAGACCTCTTTCAAAAGAGGGGAAAATGCAGAGAAAAATTCAAAGAAAAGAATTCTCCAGTTTTAGAGGAAGGAAGTTCCCCAAGGGCCTTCAAACACTTGAAACTCAGTAGGCTCTTCAGAACTAATTCATCTTTGGAGGAGGAAGGTTCAGAGTAGATCACTAATGCACAGTCGAGGATCCAGAATTGGGGGTTTTAGCACTGGAAAATAGAAGGCATCATAGGAGCTTCCTGAGAACAAAGTCGTCTGCATTACAAAACAGTGGTAGTAATAGTTTTTATCCATGTATCCACTGCAGGAAAAGAGAGCATGAATATGGATGAAGCAAAACCAAAATTCACTGAATGACCCCCATATTGCATTTACAAAGAAATCCTTCACTGATTTGTAGCAATAATCCTCCTCACACCCCTCTGCAAGGTCACAGAGTGATGCTATATTGGTGCATGTGCACACATGCCCAGGCATCCAAACACAGTCTCTTCCTTAAGCATACTGAGGGAGGAAAGAGCTATGCTAAAAAGCATCAGTCGCTGTCTTTGGATTGTGTTCAGTTTCCTTCCCAGGTGTTCAGCCCCTAGCCCATCCTTAGACCAGATTCTCAGTAACCAGGATGCAGATTTCTTCCTAACGAAGGAAGCCATGAATAACAGGGAAAACTCCCAAAGTGAACAATCCCTCTTTGATTATTCCATATAATCACTCCCTCAGTTCCAGTTTGTAAATCTCACAAGACTGCCTTTCTTTCCCCACTAATTTGTGGTCAAGCTTCAATGAAAAAGAAACAACAAAACTCCAAATCAATATTGTCCATCGTACTTACAATTTCCAGAAACAAAGAAATATCCCTTTCTTATCAAAATCTAAACTGTACTCATGACAGAGACCGAGTACTTTGGAGGAAATGCTGAGACTCTGGAGTGGAGCCCCCAGAAGACATGTGAACAATGCATGAAGCCACTGTAGCCTCACCAAAACAAGTATTCTACACCTGAGGCTGACAATGTCGAAGGAGACCGCATCCTTCAGGATACACAGAGTCTCACAGCCACTGTCATATAAAATGGAGTGTTAACAGCTGTTGTCTCTGGGTTATGGGTCTCCTGCTTTTTTCTTTTTAGTTAGCTATTAGTTTCTAAGAGTTCTGCAATAGCACACCTGGCCTTTGCAAAACAGAAAAAAAAAATTTACTTAAAAAATGCATTTTTTATATTAATGTGCTATATAGTGAATGTATATAGCACATTCATTAATTTGTTGAGGCCCCCAAGGAATTTAAATCTAGCAGTGGAAATAAAAGAGCTATGCACATAAATGTTATGCATGTCTGAAGGTGACAGAGGTCATACACCCATATAAAATCATATCATCTTGTGGTCCTAAAGGCAGAAACATTCATACATGGGAACATCAGAGAAAAAAATACACTGTTAAAAGTATTCTTCTCATGTGAAACCCTTGCCTACAGAAGGAAGCCCCTCAGGACTCTGCTCACACAGTGAATCTGCAAACCACCATGGTCTTCTCCTGCACGCCATTAGGCAGGGCCAGCCTACCCGTCACAAGATGATCACGAAGCCTCCTATCAGCTTCAGAGAAAGGGAGTGCCAAGCACTGAAACTGGGAGGAGGTAAATCATTAACTGTACCAAAGACATCCTGGCATTCCTTTAGCAAGCACACTGGCCCCCTGCAGCAGGGCCAGCTCAGGTGGCCCATTGGGCTCTGTGGCATTACTGATTAACTGGGGACATTGCAAACGTTCCAGATCTCAGGGGCACAATCCCTCTGTCTCATTTTCTTTTCCTCTCACTTTCTACACATACCTCAAGCTTACCTCTGAAATGCCCTCTTAAAATAAATATTTAGGATTTTGAAAATATGCTGAAATTGGCATCACTTAAGAAAGCTGCAGTTCACCATGATACTTTTATAGCACATTGGACCTGAAGCAAAGGCAGGAATTTATGTGACCTTGTTCAGTTCCAAGGTCTGAATGATTTGCAACTTTAATACTTGCCCTCCCAATATGGAAAATCAATCCATTTTTACTGTCTGCCGCTACCCTGGGCTTCTGGGTGGTGAAGGAATAAGCCTGGGTTCACATCCTGGGACGCATGACAACAGCCCTGCCCTCTCGGGCTGCATAATCTGCTGTCATCACTGGCCTTCCACCAGAAAGTCACAGCTGGGATTTTTATAGTCAGGATTTTCATCAAGAGCACAGTAAAAACTCTTTGATCCTGTAGTTTTCAGAGGGCTGCCACGTAGAGACTCTTACTTAACTCTTGCAGCTATGAGGGAGATGTCTTTGGTTTGGATACCCAGAAGCAGAACCTCAGATAGGGCTTCAGAGACTCCTACCTGCAAGCCCTCGCTAGTACTCACAGTAGCTGGGAATGGACCTAATGAAGGCATACAGGTGGGGCACTAACAATGTCTACAACATTATTGGGCCCATGTAGCCTAGAAAAGAGGCCTGGAGAAGTAGATGATCTACCCTGATCTCACATGGCAGCCTAAATGGCAGATTGAAGACCATAATTTTGGTTTCCAGGTTGACTGACTGTCTCCATGCCTCCTTGTAAATTTATGGTTTTGGTGAGGCAAGTTCTGCAGAACCAAAAGTATTCATAAGTGTCTATCTCCAATAGACCCTAAATCCCTTGTAGGGTTAAAGCAATATCTGCTCCTCACTTTTGGAAAACGTCAAATGGTTCACCAGTTATAATCACACCATAAGTAAGTCTTGGGCTATTCCCTTGTATTCACAGGAGGACAGGATTGGTGCCTGCTCAGTGTGTACCTAAGACACCCCTAGGAGAGTCAGTGTGGTATAGAGAGGCTAGCATGCAAGCCAGGGCCTGCACGCCCTGGGCCTGGCTTGGCTTCCTAGCCTCTTTGGGTTGTAATTTCTTCCTTTTATTAAGGAGGAAACTGCTTTTGATATCTAGGGTTCCTTCCATCTCTGAAGTATTATGGTTTTAAATGGTGACCCACTTAGCTTCTTAGGGAAGATTCTTTCCTTTCCCCTGCATTCTCCTCTGGGTCCAACCCACAGCCTTCGTACCTTCTAATCCTCCATATGAGAAAACCAAGTAACCACAAGAAGAAATGCTCACGAACATGAATAGACAGCCCTGAGTTTTCACCACAATGAGTTTGGAAATGGCCCCAAAGCGGGTCACTGTAAGGAGAGAATCATATTCTTGCCACAGTAACCACATTTAATTGAAGGTTGCGTTCTTGAACAAAAGCCCGGTATCAAATAAATGAAGGGCATAACCAACAACTTGTCATAAAAATATAGTCACCATAACCCCTATAATAATTTTAAATAGTAAAACTGTGCTCCATCTCCATAAAATGTCCTCAAAAACCTTTACGGCCTCAAAAAGACTTAAAAAAAAATGAGGGCTCATTCTCTGATCGCTGAAGGTTGAGGAGAAAGCTGAGCTGCCAGCAAGCAGCTGTTTGGCCACTGCATTCTACCTGCCTGTCTCACTTGAGGGGCAGTTTCCAGAATCTGGTGCTGCCTTGAGATTTACTTAATGACTAAAAGCAAAACATCCATTAGGGCACTAAGTGTTTTGTTTTTTCTCTAACATATATCAAGGACTTCCAACTCAACCCCAGTTGCTCAGGACAGGCTACCATAGCCTGAGCTCAGAGCAGTGGCCGGTTCTCTGTTCCCACAGCCCCTCCAAGACTCAGAGCAACATACCCATCTTCTCCAAGCGTGCTGAGTAGCAGAAAGGGGGTGACTGTGCTGATTCTGCAGATCTGCCACATGTCTTTTGTGCCTGGCAAGGCCCGGCCCAGTGCACACACTACAAACCCACACAGCTGCAGGGCACAGCTGTGGTAGCCCAACCGCAGATAGATCAGATGGGCAGGAAGAAGTAACCAAGGCTCTGCCCATGTCAGGGATGGGGGAAGACCAGGAAGAGAGAAAGCAGGATTGAGCTGAGGCCAGAGAGAACACAGACTGCCCAGCAGGGCACTGGGGATTGGATGCACAAAGAAGATATGAGCAGTGAGCTGAAGAATCCTTAGGGCTGGGAACAACAGACTCAAGGGGTTGTCAATGAATATTTACTTGATTGTGAAGTCACTGAATGGATGCTGGGAAGGGCTGGGCCTGGAGGAGGGAACATTTAGGAACTCTTCTAGATGGACGTCTCCTCTAAGCTGACAAAGCGTCGTTCTGCAACACTGTCTACGTATTCATGATTGCTGCCTGCCTGCCTGCCTGCCCGTAGCACATTACTCTGAATTTCTTACCCTGTTACAAGTGTTCTTTCTCCTATGATGAAAGACTAGAACAGGACTGGTGGTTAAAACTGAAAAATGGTAAGAAGTAAAAACCAATGGTGCTGAGGGATTAGGTGAAGAATCAATCTTCTTCTGCCCCATCTCCAAGTATAAGCTCACTCAGATAACAAACGGACGTGGTTGCACAAAAAGAGAAAGAAAACATTAACACCCCAAACAAAGGAGACCACAGAAAATGTCTATAAAACTTACCTCATGGGTATGTTATGAGGGTGAAGAGTGAAGGGTGAGCCAGGGGCATGGCATGACCAAGCTTCGGAGCCGGCGTCTGTGTCAGCAACTGGCACTCGGCCCCATAAGCAGGCAGGCACTTAATTAAGGCTTTGAATAATCCCATTGCCAACAGTCAAAAGCCTTAACTGAACCCACAGAAGCATCAGGAAGAGATCATACCAACTAAAAACAGCAATTAGTGAGAGGCTTAAACTGCTGGATGCTCCCCACCCCCAAGTCCAACTTGTAAACCAGTGAGGACAAAAGTGCTTCCGTGGAAATAAAACCAGAAGGCAGAGAATTGTTCCTTTGAATGGCTCAGCAAACGCCATGTGGGTCTCCAGGGACAGACACTCAAAGTCTCTTTCTCTGTGATCAGCCACTCACTTCCTATGGCATGCTTTCTTATCCTATGAGCTGAGACACAGGAATCCCTGCACCTGGACATCTGCAAGGCTGAGAACCTGTTTCTGTCACTGAAAACACAAGGCAAGTTATAGCTCTGTATCTGGGGGTTACAGTTCAAGCCCTTCTGGACCATTTAAACAAAAAGATCTATTTCCTTTTATCTAGACCAACCTTATCAACACATATGGCTTTTTGATTCCTTTTTAATGATATAAGCATCTAAAACCCTTTGGGGCAGCCCAACAGAGACACAGATTTTTTTTTTTATTTTTCCTCCTCCTGAGACAGGTTCTCACTCTGTTGCCCAGGCTGGAGTGTACTGGTACAATCACAGCTCACTGCAGGCTCAAACTCCTGGGCTCGGGTGATTCTCTACCTTAGCCCCCCAAATTCAGGCATATGCCACTATGCTCAGCTAATTTTTTGGACTTTTGTAGAAAGGGGGTTTTGCCATGTTGCCCAGGCTGGTCTTGAACTTTTCGGCTCAAAAGATCTGCCTGCCTCGGCCTCCCAAAGTGTTGGGATTACAAGCATGAGCCACTGCGCCCGGCCTCAAAAACATAGAATTTTAAGTGTGATGGGCAACCTCTTATGTTGATGCTTTCCTTGTTCCCCCAAATTCATTGTTTTCATACCAAAACAGGTGTTCTTCTGGTTTAACTCCCAGACCTTCTGGGATGGCTGTGGGGCTCCAGCCTTTCTGAGAACCTCTACCCAAAACTTTGGATTCTGGCTGTATTGTCTCATGTCACAGGTCTCCACAGATGCTGTGTCTTCAGCTGGGGGGGCAGGCCCAGGAGGTCACTCTCCCGTGGCAGCTCTCCACTTTTTGCTACCAAATTAAGATGTGCTCTCAGACATGTAAAGTATTAATGAGAGGCATGTAGCATTGCAGAGGTTTAACAAATTAATGCTGTGGTTTGGCGTGGTTTTGATTTTCGAGACTCTCCTGCCTGCCAGTGTAAGCAGCATTTCCCTCCTTTGGAGGAAGTGTACCCTCCCTTTCCACCCGTTATGTGTAAGACCCGGTAGAGATGCCAATTGGTAAAATGCCTCCTGGCCAAAACACCTGGTCTCTGGTCTCAAAAAATGGGCATATGTTCCAAGCCAGCCAATCAAGAGATCTTCCCTTCAATTTTATCTTTGAATACTGAGAGACCAAAGCTGTCTCTTTTCACAGGGACCCAAAACTGGGAAGATGGAAGACTGAGGCTATCTGCAACCATTCTCTCCCAACCACCATTATTCATTTTCTTGCCTCCACCCAAAAGGAGGAAGCCATCTGGAGAATAAGAGCCGACATATACACAGTAAAGAGAAGAAATGGAGAGAGTTGACTGAGTTGTGGTAGACTCTGGATCCACTCAGTTATATGAGACAATACATTTCTTTTGCTTAGCCTAGCTCGAGTTTCTGTCACCTGCAAATAAAAGTCCCACCTACTCACTTCAGGAAGGTATATGGCCTTTGGAGTCAGACAGAGCTACGTGTGGATGTGGGCTGCATCCATCATCAGCTGCCTGACCTTGAGCAAGTTACTTATTTGGCTCTGAGTTTATATAACTGCAAAGTGGGGATGATACCAGAATCTACTTCCGTGGAGAAGTTTATAATTAGATGAGATAGCACGTGTACAATACCACAATAGATTCTAAAGGTTAGATTCTTCCTTTCTTCTTTTCTTCAAAGTCAATAATTTTTTTTTATAATGAGGTATCCTAAACTCCATTTCACTCCCAGCTTTGCTAATAGCATGAAACTACTTCTGCCGTAAGAAATATCAGAACATATAAACTTCTGGGCTTGGAGTGCCTCATCTTACACAACTTGCATTCTTACAGACAACTTCAAGGCATCACACTGTTAACTAGGTAAAAACCTAACGCTTTAACGGAGAACATTCTGGTCTGGTTGAATTGGCTTATTATTTTTATTTAAAGACCAAAACCCAATTTGAAAAGTTATCCTTGTTTTTATGTAACATTAAAGAACACATTTTAAAACAAATATCCAGTCTGCAGTTTTACTGTGCCATTATTCCACTCCCAAAATACCATTTGAGCCTTGGAGACAGAGACTGCACCCTGGATTTCTGCCTCACTAATGCAGCCCTGGAATTTCAAGAGGCATGGGTGAGTATCAGGAAAGAAATCTGGGTAAGAAATCTGGAGTTTTTAGCCAGTCGTGGTTGGACCTAGAGAGAGGGAGAGACATACTTCACTGGCAGTAGGGATGGAGCTGAGGGCTGCTCCCCAAACAACACAGAGACCATTATCCCTCCATCAGTGGAGCCCAGTGCCTCAAGACTCAGACACTGGCCACAGATCATTCTGTCTTACGAGGATTCTGACAATTTCTGTTTAAAAGCAAGGGTGGGCAAAAGTGACCTGACGGCCTCAACAACCTGAGAACATCATGACTTGGCTTCCTTGGCTTTGCTTCAGAATTTCTGGTCTCTGCAGCCTGTCTGTGTGACCCAACACCTGCTCCACGTTGGGTCGGAATGCACCACACAAAGCATGCATTCTGCTCAGACTCTCCCAGGTGGCAGGCTGCAAGGGATGAAGTGGAGCAGGTGGGGCTATGAAAGCAACATCTTTCATGCCACCTGTATCTATGTGGCCAGGAGAGCATCTCTGTGACTCTGTTGAAAAATCCCTGGCACAAGTGGTGGACAGCAGCCTCATGAAGATGTCCCTTTAGGGTTGAATGACTGCCCCATGTCCCCAGCTGCCCAAAGGCATCATGATTTGCAGAGAATCATGTCAGACAAGGAATCAAAAATTGTTCCTCACGGAATGTCAGTGTCTGACTGGCCATTAGGCTAAAAAACCAGATCTCTATTAAAATATTTTTATTCTCACCAAAACATCTATATATGGTGAAAATGTGAATTGGTACTGTAAGTCGTAACAAAGCAGGCCACCTTCCCCCTCCCATTTCCACTTCCTTGAAGGCAATCACCTTCCAAGCTTTTAGTCATTTCTTCCATTATTCCTAAACAATAGTCCTACACAAGTACTGCTTTATTGTTTTTTTTTTGAGATGGGGTCTCACTCTGTCACCTAGGCTGGAGTACAGTGGCAGATCTTGGCTCACTGCAACCTCTACCTCCCATGCTCAAGCAATCCTTCCACCAGAGCCTCCCGAGTAGCTGGGTAAACCCCATGTCTACCTCATTTTTGGTAAAGATGGGGTTTCATCATGTTGCCCAGGCTGGTCTCGAACTCCTGGGCTCAAGTGATCCTGCCACCTCGACCTCCCAAAGTTGTTGGGATTACAGATGTGAGCCACCACATCTAGCCTACTTTATTCTCTTCAATTTTATGCATTGTCTCTGCTATAGTTTGAGTGTTTTCATCCTCTCTGAAGTTCATGTTGAAGCTTAATCATCAATGCTACAGTATTAGGAAGTGTGGCTCATGAGGGCAGAGCCTTCACAAAGGGGTTAAATGCCGTTAGCAAAGGGCTTGACTGAGGTAGTTTGCCCCTTTTTGCCCTCTGCCTTCCACCGCGAGATAACACAGCATTCATCCCCTTTGGAGGATGCAGCGACAAGGTGCTATCTTGGAAATAGACTGGCCCTCACCAAGCAGTGCATTGATCTTAGACTTCTCAGCCTCTAGGACTGTGAGAAAGAAATTCCTATTGTTTCTAAATTACTCAGCCTGTGGTATTTTGTTATAGCAGCATAAACTTTAAATGGACTGAGACAATCTCTTAAGTTCTCTGTATGGAATGTAAACGTTTAGCTCTCAAATCTGCCCCTACATAAACCCTTCCCTTACCCCCGCAAAATGACATTACTCATTGACGTGATAAAAAACTGGTCTTTCCTACATTCTAACTTTGCTCACTGCCATGCCACATAGCATATTACGATAAATACCTTGGACTTTTTATTTTTCCTGGAGTTAACAACTGCTTCACTTTGGTCTCCTTAGTTTTTTAAGGACTCTAACTTCTCAAGAGGACTATAAATTCTTCTCAGTGATGGTCAAATGTGTCAGATAATTCATCAGTTGCTGTTATCTTTTTTCTCCTTTAGAGATATCCCTCCTGGAACATTCTGTCATCCTCCGCTAATCTAAACTGGATGCTTTCCGGGCTTGAAGTACTGTGGTCCTGGGACATTCCTTCACCATCCTCTTGAAAATCACTCGTTCTATGCCACTGTTTTGGTAGAATATCACTCCAGTAGTTTCCTAAGAACGCATGCATGGAAAGTTAAACTTTTTAGATCTGGCATTTCCAAAACTATCCACATTCTATCTTTAGGCTCAACTGACATTTTGTCTGGAGATAGAATTTTAAGTGGGAACAGTTTTTTCTTCAGAACTCTGAAGACATTGCTTCATGGCATGTGAAGGCAATTCTGCACTCAGTGTTGCTGTTTGAGAGGGATAATGCCACACTGACTCCCTGATCCATCACCTGTGACCTATTATGTGTATGGGGTGTGTGTGTGTTTTCCTTTCAAACTTTTAGAATCTTCTTGTCATTCTGACATTCTAAAATTTCAGAATTCTAGAATAGAATTGGTGTTGGGTCTTTGTTCACTGTCCGTGGGACCCTTGTTAGGTACTTTCATTACTGGCAACGCATGTCTTTCAGTTTCGAGGAATGTTTATGTTTTGACAATTCTCTCTGTTGTTTTCCTCGATGTTCTCTTCATGGAACTCCCGTGAACTGGACATGAGCCCTATTAGACTGAGCTACATTTCTTTTCACACTTTTTCCACCTCGGTCTTTTTATTTTCTCTGGGAGATTTCTTTGACTTTATTTTCCAACTAGTATATTGAATTTATTATTTTGGCTATTATTAACTTCAAAAAACCCTTTTTCAGTTTTTCAGAATAGTTTTGAATTGTCTTCTCTTCTTGTTTAATGGATGTAACATCTTATCTCTGAGGTGGGAGAAACTCCTTTGAAGTTCTCTGTTTTCTGCAGTCTTCTGTTTCTTCTTGGTTCCTTGTTCAGTTCTGTATGTCTCCTCCATAACAGAGGATTCCCTTGGACATCTGATGATTTTCCCCTGATTTTTCCTATATGTAAGTGAGGAGATAAAAGGTTCCAGGTGCACAAATGGGACCTGTAACATGTCAGACCTCATGGTAGAGGGACTGAACTTAAAACATCAACATGAATATCTGCAGATCTTTTCTCTTGAGATGATCAGTTTCCATAAAAAGACATCTTCCTAGTCCCTACGTTGGTGGTATGGGGTGGAGGGTGGTTATAGTAATTAAGTCTGTCTACCAGCATTTAGTACACTCAGTGAGGGAAGACCATGGTGGGATGGGAGGGTGAGATGGTTATTTTCCACAAGCTGACTTTCACTCGGCCCCTCTCTCTTTTGAGTACAACGCATTGCCCTGCCTGCAGCTGTACCTCATGTCCAGGATGTGAGAGCTGGTCAGCTTCAGCCTCTCCATGGAGGAGCTTTTGGTCTCCTTGGGTGTAGGGGAGGAGAAGGGTCTGCAGCATGAACTACAGCAGGGAATCGGGGCCTCACTGCTCCTTATCAGACTTTTCATCCTCCAGTTTTCAGCCTTACTTCCCAACCCAGGCTCTGGAAGTATGTCATCTTCCAATTTCTCTACCTTTTCAGATATTTTCTGACATAAGCAGGCTTACTTTCATAATAGCCTACTGCCCCAACCACAGGCATAGCAGGACAGAAAACTGAAACTCAACTCAGCCAACCGTCTATCACTTGCCATCATCCACCAATTTGTTGACATCTCTCATTTGCTGTTGTCTCTCCTCATTCTCTCTGTCCTCATAGGTTTATAAGTTTTCATCTTCTTTCTTTAAAAGCTCATTTCAAGGACATCATTATTAAAAAAAAAAAAAAAAGCAACGGAAAATAACCAGTATGGGCAAGGATGTGGAGAAATTGGAGCCCTCGCACACCGCTGGTGGAAATGTAAGATGGCAGAGTTCCTCAAAAAATTAAAGTACAATTATAATATGATCCAGCAATTCCACTTCTGAGTATACACTTAAAATAATTGAAAGCAAGGACTTGAACAGAAGTTTGTACCCCCAGGCTGGGCTCAGTGGCTCATGCCTGTAATCCCAGACTTTGGGAGGCTAAGGTGGGTGAATCACCTGAGGTCAGAAGTTCGAGACCAGCATGGCCTACAGGGTGAAACCCCGTCTTTACTTAAAATATAAAAATTAGTCGGGTATGGTGGCACATGCCTATAATCCTAGCTGCTTGGGAGGCTGAGGCAGGAGAATCGCCTGAACCCAGAAGGCAGAGGTTGCAGTGATCTGAGATCATACCACTGTACTCCCTTCTTGGTGACAGAGTGAGACTCCACCTCAAAAAAAAAAAAAAAGGAATTTGTACACCTACATTCATAGCAGCATTATTCACAATATCCACATAGTGGAAGCAACCCATACGTGCATCGACAGATAAATGGACAAGCAAAATATGGTACATGTGTACAATGGGATATTATTCAGCCTCGAAAAGGAAGGTTCTGTGGTTTGGGATTCAA
>PVKV010029249.1:0-23891 GCA_004027835.1 Alouatta palliata | reverse complement strand
GACCTGGAACCAAGCCAAATGCCCATTGATGATAGACTGGACAGGGAAAATGTGGCACACATACACCATGGAATACTATGCAGCCATAAAAAATGATGAGTTCACATCCTTTGTAGGCACATGGATGAACCTGGAAACCATCATTCTCAGCAAACTGACACAAGAACAGAAAATCAAACACCGCATGTTGTCAGTCATAGGTGGGTGTTGAATAATGAGAACACATGGACACAGGGAGGGGAGCATCACACACTGGGGTCTGTCGAGGGGAGACAGGGGAGTGATAGCAGGGGGTGGGGAGTTGGGGAGAGATAGCATGGGGAGAAATGCCAGATATAGGTGATGGGGAGGAAGGCAGCAAATCACACTGCCATGTGTGTACCTATGCAACAATCTTACATGTTCTTCACATGTACCCCAAAACGTAAAATGCAAATAAATAAAAGAATAAAAAAGAAATGTATAATACTGATTGAAGTTATATGAAGATGGGGTTGGTGACCTTGTAAACAATCCAGTTTCTTGGAAAGCTAAACGAAGACTCATAGAGGTCCAATAACTTGCCGTGGGTCACATAGCAGAAAGTGTCAGTGAGACTTGAACCCAGGTCTGTCTAGCTCCAACTTCTGTGTTCTTTCTACTGTGTGGCATCTTTGTGTCCCAGAGAAAGGCAATTATCAGGCCAGTGCTGCTGATATAAATCAGTTGTGGGTCACAGAAGACATCAGACAAGGAAAGAGACAGGAGAATGAAGAAAACAATTAGGAGACTGGGATTTGGAGTCCTAAAATTCAAAGAAATGAATGTGAAGAAGTGAAAGCAAAGGCCTTCATTCCTAAAAGGGCGATGGTGTTACAGAGTTGTACTGGTGGAAGTTTTTGTTACCTCTATCACCAGATTATACCATGCACTATTTTTGTTCTCTTTACTGCTGGAAATAGAGCCATTAGCATCTTGAAATCTAATTAGATTAGAGAACCAATTCTAGAAACCCCAGAACCAATTCAGAAAACTCACATGCTTAAAATTCTCTTCATCTAGCACCACTCCCAGTACTAAAATATGTATTAGGTTCTCTAGAGAGACAGAGCCAATAGCAGATCTCTCTCTTTCTCAAAAAGATATCTCAAAGAGAGAGAGAGAGAGAGAGAGAGAGAGAGAGAGAGAGAGAGAGAGAGAGAGAGAGAGAGAGAGAGAGATCTCCTAAATATAGATTTATTATAAGAAATTTGGTTCATGTGACTATGTAGACTGGGAAACCTTAGATCTATAGTCAGCAAGCTAGAAATCCAAGAGAGCTGACTGAAGAGTTCCAGTCTGAGTCCCAGTCCAAAGGCAGGAGGAAACAAATGTCCCAGCTTGAAGACACTTAGGCAGAGACAGCGACTTCTCCCTTACTCAGCCTTTTGTTCTATTCAGGCTGGCCCCCCATTACAGAGGATGACCTGCTCTACTCAGTCTACCAGTTCAAATGTTAATCTCATCCAGAAACACTCAGAATAATGTTTAAGCAAAAAGCTGCTTTTTTTTTTTTTTTTTCTTGACATGGAGTTTTGCTATTATTGCCCAGGCTGCACTATCTTGGCTCACTGCAACCTCCACCTCCTGGGTTCAAGTGATTCTCCTGCCTCAGCCTCCCACGTGGCTAAGATTACAGGCATGCACCAGCACACTTGGCTAATTTTCGTATTTTTGGTAGAGACGGGATTCACCATTTTGGCCAGGCTGGTTTTGAACTCCTGGTCGTAGGTGATCTGCCTGCCTCAGCTTCCCTAAGTGCTGGGATTACAGGCATGAGCCACCCTGCCTGGCCAAGCTGCTTTCTTTATACTTACCTTTCTTCTCTGACTCAGGGTCCAACCTCAGATGTTTTTAAAGCCACTTTAAAAGTGGCTTTCTCTGGGGTAAGGAAAACAGACTTGGAATAACATTTTGGGCAGTATCATTTCCAGTATTTCAGATTCCAGCTTTCACTCCTCACCCCCTTGCATTCCTGTTTCTTTTTATTTGTTTTTCTTAAACTGCTAAGCCTGATAAATTAGGGCTATTAAGAAACTGTTTATTATTCTGTCCTGGGTTACTATTTTGAGGGCTAAAACACTCATAAATATATGGATGCTCCAACTGTAAGTGGATACGTTTTAGCCAGTGAAAAATTCATTTTCTCTAATATATGTTTTTAAAGTGTCCTACTGAAATCCTGCACAATATCTCACCATGATCTTTCACTGTTCCTCCCATTTTTATCCGATAAAAGAAGATCCATCATCAATGTAGTTTCTTTTCTCTGCACCATAAATAACAGCTGAAGAAGAGGAGCATCTCCCACAACGCAGTGGCATCAAACTTTAACCAATTTTGGAATATAGTGCTAAGCCTTCTTGGGATGGGATCCAAGAGTACCTGCATGCCCATCAATTATCTCATGGCCTTCCTGGTTTTGGACAAACACACTCCAAGTCTAAGCATAGGGAAATTTGCATCTGATTTCAACTGTACTTGCTAGTTGGAAGATGGACTTTTTTAGGTTGTTATACATCCTGGTTCTTCTGGATTGGCCCCAGTTTATGTCCCTGGTCCCAGTTAAATTATAAAACTGACGTCTTTTACTCTCAAATGTGTCCTGGTTTGGATGATAAGGTATGTGGTCACTCTAGATGTATACTGAAAAACACAGGGCTTCATATGGCCTCCAGTTTTTTACCCATTCCCTGTTAGACGCTCATTCTGTGTATTGGAACCTCCCTTCCCATCCATCAGCCACTCATTATAGTCAGAAGACCTACTATTAGAGGCAACATTTATAGGGTGGGAGAAAAGAAAAAGAGGAGAAAAAAACCCCATGATTCTAGTTTCCACCATGCGCAAGGTACTATGCTAGAGGCTTTTCAAGAAAGTCATGCTTTCACTCTAAGAACAATTCCATAAAGTACTATCATTCATCAATTTCAAGATTCACAGCTTTTCACCAGTGGATAAGATCAGTGATTCTCAAATGAATAACCTCAATCTAGTTAAAATAAAGGTGGTGATATAATAGGTTCAAGATGGAGCATGGAATTCTGCATTGCTAACAAGCTTCTAGGTTTTATCAATGCTGCTGATCCATGGATTATTCTCCCAATACCAAAGCACTAAGGTGTTCCTGGATCCCAGTCTAATCCTGAGATTCTAACAGAGGGAATATTTATTTCACAGATATGTATTATTTATACCAAACCTTGGGTTACATCCTGTGGCAGAGAAAACCAGTAAGTTTCTGCCACAGAGGGGTAACATGTAGCCCTTATGGCTTGAGAGAAGCCCAAGGAAATATTCTGTGGATACCACTTTTTTCTGAGTTGTGTTTAGAAGTCTATTTATTAGGAATTTTTTGTTTGTATTTTTTTAAAAATTCTTACTGAAAAGGCAACTGGCTTTCCTATGAGAATGAAAGCCTGCTCAGGTCTGAGACTCAGGCAGTTTGGCATGGAGAGAAGGGAATTGATAACAACTAGAAATTTAGGATAACGTGAGCAAAACATGAAGTCTGTGATGAAGAGAGTTTGGCCCTGGGCACAAAGGGCAACACAGAACCTATAGCTGGGGAAAAAGAAAATGATATTTATAATGACAGAAAGAGAAGGAGAGAGATTATGAATGGATGATTAATGAAGAGATAGATGATAGAGGCATGATATATACATGCATACATAGACAGACAGATAGATAATCTCATTGTTTCCTAATGGATTCAATTATGAATGAGCAAGTTCATTCTACAAAATCACGAACATGTTTCAGGACATAGCTAAAATCTCTATTAATAACAAAACAAAAGTTGTTCCAGTGCTTATGGTGTAAGTCTGCTTACGTTTCATTAATCTATTCTATGTCAGAAAACCAGGAATCCACATATATGCCTTGTTCCAAATCACAGAGCATGCATCACATAGTATGGGGGAGGGGAAGGCCATAATATATTACCATACTTGCATTCATCAAATATTCTCTGAGTACCTACCAGATGCCAGGAACTGAATTTAATCAAAGTTTCCACACTGCCACTTTAGAGATTATGTACATTATCTTTTGAAGCCAAGTTCAAGATGTTTTTCTTTACATGGTTACATTTAATACTCACCAAAACCTGTTACATAGAAGTCAAGGTGGGAAGCTGTTGCTGTTGATGTTGGTGATGATAAGTTTAGTGGTGATGGTGGTGGTGGTACTGATGATGGTGGTGTTGGGATATATCTTCTACTTAAGAAATTTTTTAAGCAGACTCCAAAACATGGAAAGACCATAGAAAGTCCCATGATTGGTAAGTTCTTACCAAACTGGGACAAGAACTCAGATGGCTAGACTGTAACTTCAGCTTCCTGTTCATTCCACCAAGGAATAACTAGAATATTAGGTAGTTTCTAAAGTTTAGTTTTTAGTTGGCCGTGGTAAACACATGTGAGAAGATGAGTAAAAAATTCAGATTCTACAACATAATATGGTTTCATGACTAAGAAGAGAAAGAGGCTTTAAAATGTCAAATTCTAAAGTTTTACTGATTTTTCAATTCTAGCTTGCATTCTTTTCTCCTGGCAAGGCTGGCAGGAAGAAGAATCAGTCATAAAGGAAATATTTCACTCTGCCTCACAAATGTACTTCTGTGCCAAAGTTAGCTTCTACCTTTATAGTTAATACACATAAAAAGAGACTATTTAGACAAGTACTTCCCAAAAGTGTGGTTAGCTTAGGAAGTTAGAGGGTTATAGCTGCCGCCAAGAAAACGTCATGCTTTTCAAACATCTTCAATCTCACTGGCTTTGCAGCATCCCACCTGGTCATGCTCCAATCCCACTCCACACTGCAGCCACAGTGAGTCTTTCCAAAATGTAAATATAATTGCTTCTCTCTAGGACCTAATATTCTCAATGGCTCTCCATCACCTGCAGAAGAATGCTCAGGCTGCCTAGACATGCAGACAACACCTTTTGGGGTTTGATCATGGTTCACCATTCTAGCTTTACTTTTCTTCCCACCTTTTAGTCTTCCATGATGTGCTGGGGCAAAAGCAAGTCACATGTACCTGAAGTCCCCCTTAAAGACAACTCTCCTAGCCCAGGCAACATAGTGAGATCCCAATATCTAAAAAAAAAAAAAATAAAAATTTCTTTTAAAAAATAGCCAGGTGAGGGACAGATCCAGGATGGCCGATTAGGAGCAGCTCAGGATTGCAGCTCCCAGTGAAAGCATAGAGGGACCAAGATAGAAGAAGAAGAAACTGGCAGCAACCCTTACTGTTCTGTAGCCGCTGTACGTGATCCCCAGGCAAGCAGGGCCTGGAATGGACCTCAGCAGTCCTACAGCAGAGGGGCCTGACTGTTAGAAGGAAAACTAAGAAGCAGAAAGAAATAACTTCATCATCAACAAACTGGACGTCAGCTCAGAGACCTAATCTCAAAGTCAACAACTACAAAGCCAACAGGTGGATAAATCCACAAAGATGGGAAGAAACCAGCACAAAAAGGAGGAAAACACCTGAAACCAGAATGCCTCTCCTCCTACAAGGAATCAACTCCTCACCAGCAAGGGAACAAGGCTGGATGGACAATGAGTGTGATGAATTGACAAAAACAGGCGTCAGAAGGCGAGTAATAAGAAACTTCTATGAGGTAAAAGAACATGTTCTAACCCAATACAAATAAACTAAGAACGTTGAAAAAAGATTTGATGAAATGCTAACGAGAATAAACAGCTTAGAGAGGAACATAAGTGAACGGATGGAGCTGAAAAACACAACACGAGAACTCCGCGAAGCATACACAAGTTTCAACAGCCAAACTGGCCAAGCAGAACAAAGGATATCAGAGGTTGAAGATCAACTCAGTGAAATAAAATGAGAAGGCAAGATTAGAGAAAAAACGGTAAAAAGGAATGAACAAAGTTTCCAAGAAATATGGGACTGTGTGAAAAGACCTAATCTACATTTGATAGGTGTACCTGAATGTGACAGAGAGAATGAATCCAAGCTGGAAAATACTCTTCAGGATATTATCCAGGAAAGCTTCCCCAACCTAGCAAGGCAGGCCAATATTCAAGTCCAGGAAATACAGAGACCACCACAAAGATATTCCTCAAGAAGAGCAACCCTAAGACACATAATCGTCAGATTCACCAGGGTAGAAATGAAGGAGAAAACGCTAAGGGCAGCCAGAGAGAAAGGTTGGGTTACCCACAAAGAGAAGCCAATCAGACTCACAGCAGTTCTCTCAGCAGAAACCCTACAGGACAGAAGAGAGTGGGGGCCAATATTCAACATCCTTAAAAAAAGAAGTTTCAACCCAGAATTTCATATCCAGCCAAACTAAGCTTCATAAGTGAAGGAGAAATAAAATCCTTTACGAACAAGCAATTACTCAGATTTCATCATCACCAGACCTGCTTTACAAGAGCTCCTGAAAGAAGCACTAAACATAGAAAGGAACAACTAGTACCAGTCACTCCAAAAACATACCAAATGGTAAAGAGCATCAACACAATGAGGAAACAGCATCAACTAATGGACAAAACAGCCAGCTAGCATCAAAATGGCAGGATCAAATTCACACATAACAATATTAACCCTAGATGTAAATGGGCTAAATGCCCCAATCAAAAGACACAGACTGGCAAATTGGATAAAAAGCCAAAACCCATCAGTGTTCTGTATCCAGGAAACCCATCTCACATGCAAGGATACACAAAGCGTCAAAATAAAGGGATGGTGGAAGATTTACCAAGCAAATGGAGGAAAAAAAAAAAAAAAAAAAAGGAGTTGCAATTCTCATCTATGATAAAATAGACGTTAAACAAACAAAGATTAAAAGAGACAAAGAAGGGCATTACATAATGGTAAAAGGATCTATGCAAGAAGAAGAGCTAACAATCCTAAATATATATGCACCCAATACAGGAGCACCCAGATACATAAAGCAAGTTCTTAATGACTTACAAAGAGACTTAGACTCCCACACAATAATAGTGGGAGACTTTGACACCCCATTGTCAATATTAGATCAATGAGACAGAAAATTAACAAGGATATCCAGGACTTGAACTCAGACCTGGACCAAGCAAACCTAATAGACATTTACAGAACTCTCCACCCCAAATCCACAGAATATATATTCTTCTCAGCCCCACATCACACCCACTCTAAAATTGACCACATGATTGGAAGTAAATCACTCCTCAGCAAATGCAAAAGAATGGAAATCATAACAAACAGTCTCTCAGACCACAGTGCAATCAAGTTAGAACTCAGAATTCAGAAACTAACTCAGAACTGCACAGCTTCGTGGAAACTGAACAACTGGCTCTTGAATGTTGACTGGATAAACAATGAAATGAAGGCAGAAATAAAGATGTTCTTCGAAACCAACAAGAACGATGATACAACATACCAGAATCTCTGGGACACATTTAAACCAGTGTCCACAGGAAAATATATAGCAATAAATACCCACATGAGAAGCAAGGAAAGATGTAAAATCGACACCCTGTCATCAAAATTGAAAGAGCTAGAGGAGCAAGATCACAAAAACTCAAAACCTAGCAGAAGACAAGAAATAACTAAGATCAGAGCAGAACTGAAGGAAATAGACACACAAAAACCCTTCAAAAAATTAATAAATCCAGGAGATGGTTTTTCAAAAAGATCAACAAAATAGACCACTAGCCCGATTAATAAAAAAGAAAAGAGAGAAGAATCAAATAGATGCAATAAAAAACGATAAAAAGGATATCACTACAGATTCCACAGAAATACAAGCCATCATCAGAGATTATTACAAACAGCTCTATACACATAAACTACTAAGCATGAAAGAAATGGATAAATTCCTGGACATCTGCATCTTCCCAAGCCTAAACCAGGAAGAAGTCGAAACCCTGAATAGACCAATAACAAGGTCTGAAGTTGAGGCAGCAATTAAGAGCCTACCACCCAAAAAAAGCCCAGGTCCAGATGGGTTCACAGCTGAATTCTACCAGATATACAAAGAGGAGCTGGTACCATTCCTTCTGAAACTATTCCAAATAATCCAAAAAGAGAGAATCCTTCCCAAATCATTTTATGAGACCAACATTATCCTGATACCAAAACCCGGCAGAGACTCAGCAAGAAAAGAAAACTTCAGGTCAATATCCATGATGAACATAGATGCAAAAATCTTCAATAAAATACTGGCAGACTGATTGCAACAGCACATCAAAAAGCTTATTCACCATGATCAAGTAGGCTTCATCCTGTGGATGCAAGTCTGGTTCAACATACGCAAATCTATAAACGTAATTCACTACATAGACAGAACCAAAGATAAAAACCACATGATTATCTCAATTGATGCAGAGAAGGCCTTTGACAAAATGCAACAGCCCTTTATGCTAAAAACCCTCAACAAACTAGGTATTGATGGAAAGTATCTCAAAATAATGAAAGCTATTTACGACAAACCAACAGCCATTATCATACTGAATGGGCAAAAGCTGGAAGCATTCCCTTTGAAATCTGGCACTAGACAAGGATGCCCTGTCTTGCCACTCCTACTCAATATAGTAATGGAAGTTCTAGCCAGAGCAATCAGGCAAGAAAAAGAAAGAAAGGGTATTCACATAGGAAAGGAGGAAGTCAAATTGTCTCTATTTGCAGACGATATGAGTGTATATTTAGAAGACCCCATCATCTCAGCACAAAATCTCCTGAAACTGATAAGCAACCTCAGCAAGCTGACCCAAGAACAGAAAATCAAACACTGCATATTCTCACTCATAGGCAGGTGTTGAACAATAAGAACACATGCACACAGGTAGGGGAGCATCACACACTGGGGTCTGTCGGGGGAAAAAGGGGAGGAACAGCGGGGGGTGGGGAGTTGGGGAGAGATAGCATGCGGAGAAATGCCAGATATAGGTGATGGGGAGGAAGGCAGCAAATCACACTGCCATGTGCTTACATATGCAACAATCTTGCATGTTCTTCACATGTACCCCAAAACCTAAAATGCAATAATATATATATATATGTATTAAAAAAAAATCTCAAGCCTTCCTATATACCAATAATAGACTTAAAGAGAACCACATCAAGAAAGAAATGCCATTCACAGTTGCTACAAAGAGAATAAAACACCGAGGAATACAACTAACAAGGAATGTAACGGACCTCTTCAAGGAGAACTACAAACCACTGCTCAATGAAATAAGAGACGATACAAACATATGGAGAGACATTCCATGCTCATGGTTAGGAAGGATCAGTATCATGAAAATGGCTATACTGCCCAAAGTAGTTTACAGATTCAATGCTAACCCCATCAAGCTACCAATGGCCTTCTTCACAGAACTGGAGAAAACGACCTTAAAATTCACATGGAACCAAAAGAGAGCCCACATAGCCAAGTCAATTCTAAACAAAAAGAACAAAGCAGGAAGCATCACACTACTGGACTTCAAGGAATACTGCAAGGCTACAGTTATCAAAACAGCATGGTACTGGTACCAAAACAGAGATATAGACCAATGGAACAGAACAGAGGCCTCGGAGGCAATGCCACACATCTACAACCGTCTAATCTTTGACAAACCTGAGAAAAACAAGCAATGGGGAAAGGATTCTGTGTTTAATAAGTGGTGTTGGGAAAACTGGCTAGCCATGTGCAGAAAGCAGAAACTGGACCCCTTCCTGACACCTTACACTAGAATTAAATCCAGATGGATTAAAGACTTAAACATAAGACCTAACACCATAAAAACCCTAGAAGTAAATCTAGGCAAAACCATTCAGGACATAGGCATAGGCAAGGACTTCATGACCAAAACACCAAAAGCAATGGCAACAAAAGCCAAAATAGGCAAATGGGACCTAGTCAAACTCCACAGCTTCTGCACAGCAAAAGAAACAGTCATTAGAGTGAATTGGCAACCAACAGAATGGGAAAAAATTGTTGCAATCTACCCATCTGCCAAAGGGCTGATATCCAGAATCTACAAAAAACTAAAACAGATTTACAAGAAAAAAACAAATAAGCCCATTCAAAAGTGGGTGAAGGATATGAACAGACACTTTACAAAAGAAGACATACATGAGGCCAACAAACATGAAAAAAATGCTCATCACCACTGGTCATTAGAGAAATGCAAATCAAAACTACATTGCAACACCATCTCACACCAGTTAGAATGGTGATCATTAAAAAATCTGGAGACAACAGATGCTGGAAAGGATATGAAGAAATAGGAACGCTTTTACACTGTTGGTGGGAGTGTAAGTTAGTTCAACCATTGTAGAAGACAGTGTGGCGATTCCTCAAGGACCTAGAAATAGAAATTCCATTTGACTCAGTAATCCCATTACGGGGCATATATCCAAAGGATTATAAATCGTTCTACTATAAGGACACATGCACATGAATATTCATTGCAACACTGTTTACAATAGCAAAGACCTGGAGCCAACCCAAATGCCCATCGATGATAGACTGGACAGGGAAAATGTGGCACATATACACCATGGAATACTATGCAGCCATAAAAAACGTTGAGTTCATGTCCTTTGTAGGGACATGGATGAACCTGGAAACCATCATTCTCAGCAAACTGACACAAGAACAGAAAATCAAACACTGCATGTTCTCACTCATAGGTGGGTGTTGAACAATGAGAACACATGGACACAGGGAGGGGAGCATCACACACTGGGGTTTGTTGGGGGAAAATAAAGGAGAGACAGTGGAGGGTGAGGAGTTGGGGAGAGATAGCATGGGGAGAAATGCCAGATATAGGTGATGGAGAGGAAGGCAGCAAATCACAATGCTGTGTGTGTACCTATGCAACAATCTTGCATGTTCTTCACATGTATGCCAAAACCTGAAATGCAATAAAATAAATAAAAGAAAAAAAATAGCCATGTGTAGTGGCACTTGCCCATAATGCCAAGTATTTGGCCGTCTTTCTTGGGCACAGGAATTTGAGCCTCCAGTGATCTAATGATCACACCATTGCATTCCAGCCTAGGTGACAGAGCAAGACCCTGTCTCATAAAAAAATAAGAAATTAAAAAAAGAAAAGCCCTCTCTTGGTAATACTTCTAGGCCTCTTAGGTCCCTTTGCAAGAATGCTGCATCTCCCTTCACTCTGCCTTCACCCCACAAACTATTAATCATCCTTAAGGACTCACCCTATCCAAAAACACTTGCTAGACCAGCCTCAGATGAAACAGGGGAGTCACCTTTTTGCTGAATTCCATCAGAGTGTGCTATAAACTATGATTTTTTATAAAAGTAAAATCCAGTCATCATCATCAATCACCACCACTGCTTCAAAGAATCATTGAGGACCTACTAAGTTCCAGCCACTGCTTAATCACTGTACATGTATTATCACATTTAATATCCATGATAGCTCTATGAGCTCTGACATTAAAGAAATTAACACACACACAAATAAAGGCACAAGCTATCCAAGTATAGCAGTGACTGGCACATAGTAAACATTGCAATAATTTGTTGCACAATAATTTGTAAAGCTAAGTTAGTAACTGTTTAGTCCTTTTAAAAATGGGGGTGGGCTTTTAGAGTAGTTTCAAATTCACAAAAAAAGTTAGAATACAGGAAGTCCCCATGTGCCCTGCACCCATTGTCCCCTATTACTATCCTGCATTAGTATCACATCTTTGTAACAATTAATCATTATTTATATATTATTAGTAACTAAAGTCCATAATTTTTTTATACCCTTTTTCTGCTGCAGGATCTAATATAGGATATCAATTTACATTTATTGTGATGTCTTCTTAGGCTCTTTTGGGAGGTGGAAATTTGTCAGACTTTGCTTTCTTTTGACCATCTTGACAGTTGTGGGGAGGAACAGTCAGACATTTTGCATGATTCACTATAGTGATTTGATGTGTTTCTCATTATTAGATTAGGGTTATGGGTCTTGAGGAGAAGACCTGAGTGGTAAAGTAACATTTTCATCAAGTTATAACCATTGATGTTGTTCTTGGACACCTGGCTGAGGAAGTATTCATCAGGATTTTCCACTGAAACATACATTTTTCCCTTTTCTTATACTGTAGACCTTGGAAGACAGTGATTTTCTCCTTCCTTGAGGGTAGAGTATGTAGATAAATTGTGTGAAATTCTTCTACATGAGAGATTTGTATCCTCTCCTCCATTTATTAATGAATTCAATCATGTATTTAGATAAGTATGAACTCACAGATATTTATTTTATGTATTGTGTTTTCATCCAACACTAGCTAATTTTATGCCTCAAACTGTTCCAGCATTGGTCTCTGGGAGCTCTTTCAATTGGCTCCTGTACTTCTTTGACGTAACCCCATACATGTGAGCTTTTTTTCTAATATGAGCAATTCCTGACTTTCTGCTCCAGGCTCATCTTGCATATTTCCTGCCCTGGTCCTAGAGTTAGCCACTTCAACAAGTCCTGGTTCTTTTTATTGGAGAATGGTATTAGAAACCAAGATCTAGTGCCAGTTTTGCCCATTATTAGAGGGCTGTATTTGTTAAGACATGCTTGACTGAGCAAAACAAACAAAAATATATGTGTGTGTGTATATGTATTTGTGTATGTATGTGTAGTAATTCATGCATGTACACATATCTATAAATATTTCAACCTGCAATTATCTGTATATGTATTAAAGTAAACATGAGTTGCTGATGTTTCCAACTCTAATCCATTACCACATGGTCATTCTAGCCTCCTACCCTTGCTTATCTGTAAATTTCTACTCCAACAGGAAGAAACCTAGCTCCCTCCATCTGCCATCCATTTACTTAATTGTTCAACTCCAGTATGCATGCATAGCAATATTAGAATTCTTAACCTAATCCCCTATGGAAAACAACTTTATCAATCTTAGTACAGTGCTTATATGCCATTTGTTTTGTCCTTGATCTTATGGACTCTACTAATCTCCAAAGTCACTTAGGTCAGCAACTTTTTCTTCCACCCTCTTCAGTGAGATTGCTTTATACATTTGTAATACAGTTACATTTGCTTGTCACCATCTGCCTTCCTTCCTGGGATTCCCCTTATTTCCTAAATGATTTTTTATGTGCATACATTAATGTTCATTCTTTGTGTGGTACAGTTCTATTATTCATTCATTTTTCATCATCTATTTATTCCCCACTCATTTATTGTTTATAATACTCCCATTTCATACACACATACACACACACACACACACACACACAGAAGTTAAATTAACTGACACTTAGAAAATGACTCTAACATAGCATTTAAAGTCAAACAGAAAGATCAGAGTCTATAGAAAGGAAAGGAAAAGTAACCTTATCAGAGCTTAGCATGAGACAATTACCACAGTAAAGAATAGAGGTTGGGGGATGGATCCAAGATGGCCAATTAGGAGCACCTCAGGATTGCAGCTCCCAGCAAAAGCGGGGAGGGTGAGTAGATGCTGCATTTCCAGACAGATTTTTATTGCCCACAGACCAGGAGATTCCCAGGTGGAGGAGCCCCATGGGTCACCAGTGTGGCTGTTTTGGCCCATGTGGTGGGTCTCTGCACAAAATACATGGGTTCCAGCATGGTTTTAGCTCGTGATTGGAGCTCCTGGAAGACAGAGTCATCCATTTAACTGATATAAAAGGGGACTGAAACAGGGAGCCAGGCCAGGAGATTCCTGGGCAAAAAAGTGCCATGAATCTCAGCGGCGCTGTTTCAGCTGGCACAGTGGGTTGCGGCATGGGAAATCACAGAGATCCCAGTGCCATTTCAACAGGCGACTGGAACACCTGGAAGACAGAGTCACTTGTTCAACTGAAAAAAAAAAAAAGGGGGGTCTGAGGCAGGGAGCCAGGTGATCAGGCTCAGCTGGTCCCACTCACACAAAAAACAGCAATCATAAATGCTGTGGATTGAGAGTTTCACAGCAAGCACAGCTAAACCAAGGACCATCCAGCTCTGTGTGAGAAGGGTGTCCACCATTAGTGAGGCAGTCCACCTCTACAGAGGTAGTCCATCGTTGCTGAGGCAGCCCACCATTGCTGAGGCAGCTCACCATTACAGAGAGAGTATGCCATTACAGAGGTGGGCCACCATTGCTGAGGCAGTTCCCACTATACCTGTATACACAGGACTGCAGGAAATTTCACATGACAGCTGGGTGGAGCACATAGCAGCTCAGCAAAGCCTCTGCAGGCAGCCAGTGACTAGGCTGCCTCCTAGCTGGGCAGGGCAGCCCTGAAAAAAGGCGGCAGCATGATAGAAACTCATAAATAAAGCCCTAACTCCCCGGGACAGAGCATCTGGGGATAGAAAAAAAAGGCGTCCATAAGTTCTACTGCATCAGACTTAAACGTACCTGTCCAGCAGCTCTGAATGAACAATGGAACTCACAGCTCAGCACTTGATCTCCTATAAAGGACAGACTGTCTCCTCAAGCAGCTCCCTGAGCCCCATATATCTAAAGAGTCACCTCATAAAGGAGAGCTCAGACTAACATCTAGCAGGTATCCTTCTGGGACAAAGATAGCAGAAGGAGAAACAGGAGAAACAGCAACTCTTACTGTTCTGCAGCCACTGCAGGTGATCCCCAGGCAAGCAGGGCCCAGAGAGGACCTCTGCAGTCCTACAGGAGAAGGGCCTGACTGTTAGAAGGAAAACTAAGAAACAGAAAGAAATAACTTCATCATCAACAAACTGGACGTCCACTCAGAGACCTAATCTCAAAGTCAGCAACTACAAAGGTGATAGGTGGATAAATCCACAAAGATGGGAAGAAACCAGTGCAAAAGGAATGAAAACACCCCAAACCAGAACACCTCTCCTCCTACAAAGATCACAACTCATCACCAGCAAGGGAACAATCCTGGATGGAGAATGAGTATGATGAATTGACAGAAACAGGTGTCAGAAGGTGGGTAATAAGAAACTTCTATGAGGTAAAAGAACATGTTCTAAACCAATGCAAATAAACTAAGAATGTTGAAAAAAGATTTGATGAAACAGTAATGAGAATAAACAGCTTAGAGACGAATATAAGTGAATTGATGGAGCTGAAAAACACAACACGAGAACTCCGCGAAGCATACACAAGTTTCAATAGCCAAATTGTCCAAGCAGAAGAAAGGATATCAGAGGTTGAAGATCAACTCAGTGAAATAAAATGAGAAGGCAAGATTAGAGAAAAAAGGGTAACAAGAAATGAACAAAGTCTCCAAGAAATATGGGACTATGTGAAAAGACCTAATCTACATTTGATAGATGTACCTGAATGTGACGGAAAGAATGAATCCAAGCTGGAAAATGCTCTTCAGGATATAATCCAGGAAAGCTTCCCCAACTTAGGAAGGCAGGCCAATATTCAAGTCCAGGAAATACAGAGAACACCACAAAGATATTCCTCAAGAAGAGCAACCCCAAGGCATATAATCGTCAGATTCACCAGGGTAGAAATGAAGGAGAAAACGCTAAGGGCAGCCAGAGAGAAAAGTCAGGTTTTCCACAAAGGGAAACCCATCAGACTCACAGCAGATCTCTCAGCAGAAACCCTACAAGCCAGAAGAGAGTGGGGGCCAATATTCAACATCCTTAAAGAAAAGAACTTTCAACCCAGAATTTCATATCCAGCCAAACTAAGCTTCATAAGTGAAAGAGAAATAAAATCCTTTACGAACAAGCAATTACTCAGAAATTTCATCATCACCAAGCCTGCTTTACAAGAGCTCCTGAAAGAAGCACTATACATAGAAAGGAACAACCAGTACCAGCCACTCCAAAAACATACCAAATGGTAAAGAGCATCAACACAATGAGGAAACTGCATCGACTAACAGGCAAAACAGGCAGCTAGCATCAAAATGGCAGGATCAAAGTCACACATAACAATATTAACCCTAAATGTAAATGGGCTAAATGCCCCAATCAAAAGACACAGACTGGCAAATTGGAAAAAAAGCCAAAATCCATTGGTGTGCTCTATCCAGGAAACCCATCTGACATGCAAGGATACAAAAAGGCTCAAAATAAAGGGATGGAGGAAGATTTACCAATCAAATGGAGAGAAAAAAAAAAAAGCAGGAGTTGGAATTCTCATCTCTGATAAAATAGACTTTAAACCAACAAAGATCAAAAGAGACAAAGAAGGACATTACATAATGGTAAAAGGATCAATGCAACAAGAAGAGCTAACAATCCTAAATATATACACACCTAATACAGGAGCACCGAGATACATAAAGCAAGTTCTTAATGACTTACAAAGAGACTTAGACTCCCACACAACAATAGTGAGAGACTTTAACATCCCATTGTCAATATTAGACAGATCAACGAGACAGAAAATTTACCAGGATATCCAGGAGTTGAACTCAGACCTGGACCAAGCAAACCTAATAGACATTTACAGAACTCTCCACCCCATATCCACAGAATATACATTATTCTCAGCACCACATTGCACCTACTCTAAAATTGACCACATAATTGGAAGTAAATCACTCCTCAGCAAATGCAAAAGAATGGAAATCATAACAGTCTCTCAGACCACAGTGCAATCAAGTTAGAACTCAGAATTCAGAAACTAACTCAGAACCGCACAGCTTCATGGAAACTGAACAACTGGCTCTTGAATGTTGACTGGATAAACAAATGAAGGCAGTAATAAAGATTTTCTTCAAAACCAAGAAGAATGATGACACAACATACC
Organism: Alouatta palliata; assembly: GCA_004027835.1. Lineage (NCBI taxonomy): Eukaryota > Metazoa > Chordata > Mammalia > Primates > Atelidae > Alouatta > Alouatta palliata. The sequence goes on along the minus strand of PVKV010029249.1, from coordinate 7,177 downwards.
AGAATCTCTGGGACACATTTAAACCAGTGTCTAGAGGAAAATATGTAGCAATATATGCTCACACAAGAAGCAAGGAATGATGTAAAATCGACATCCTGTCTTCAAAATTGAAAGAGGAGGAGCATGATCATAAAAACTCAAAGAAACTAGCAGAAGACAAGAAATAACTAAGATCAGAGCAGAACTGAAGGAGATAGACACACAAAAACTCTTTAAAAAAAAATCAATAAATCCAGGAGCTGGTTTTTTGAAAAGGTCAACAACATAGATCACTAGCCAGATTAATAAAAAACAAAAGAGAGAAGAATCAAATAGATGCAATTAAAAAATGATAAAGGGGTTATCACCACAGATTCCACAGAAATACAAACCATCATGAGAGATTATTACAAACAACTCTATGCACATAAACTGGTAAACCTAGAAGAAATGGATAAATTCCTGGACACTTGCATCCTCCCAGTCCTAAACCAGGAAGAAGTCAAAACCCTGAATAGACCAATAACAAGGGCAGAAGTTAAGACAGCAATTAAGAGCCTACCACCCAAGAAAAGCCCAGGTCCAGATGGGTTCACAGCCAAATTCTACCAGACATACAAAGAGGAGCTGGTATCATTCCTTCTGAAACTATTCCAAACAATCCAAAAAGAGGGAATCCTTCCCAAATCATTTTATGAGACCAACATCATCCTGATACCAAAACCTGGCAGAGACTCAGCAAGAAAAGGAAACTTCAGGCCAATATCCATGATGAACATAGATGCAAAAATCTTCAATAAAATACTGGCAAACCTATTGCAACAGCACATCAAAAAGCTTATCCACCATGATCAAGTAGACTTCATCCTGGGGATGCAAGGCTGGTTCCACATACACAAGTCTATAAATGTAATTCACCACATAAACAGAACCAAATACAAAAACCACATGATTATCTTAATTGATGCAGAGAAGGCATTTGACAAAATTCAACAGCTCTTTATGCTAAAAACCCTCAAAAAACTAGGTATTGATGGAACTTATCTCAAAATAATAAAGATACTTATGACAAACCAGCTGCCAATATCATACTTAATGGGCAAAAACTGGAAGCATTCCCTTTGAAATCTGGCACTAGACAAGGATGTCCTTTCTCACCACTCCTACTCAATATAGTAATGGAAGTTCTAGCCAGAGCAATCAGGCAAGAAAAAGAAATAAAAGATATTCACATAGGAAAGGAGGAAGTCAAATTGTCTCTATTTGCAAATGACATGATTGTATATTTAGAAGACCCCGTGGTCTCAGCCCAAAATCTCCTGAAACTGATAAGCAACTTCAGCAAAGTCTCAGGATAGAAAATCAATGTGCAAAATTCACAAGCATTCCTGTACACCAGTAACAGACTTAAAGAAAGCCAATCAAGAACGAACTGCCATTCACAATTGCTACAAAGAGAATAAAATACCTAGGAATACAACTAACAAGGAACATAAAGGACCTCTTCAAGGAGAACTACAAACCACTGCTCAATGAAATAAGAGAGGACAGAAACATATGGAGAGACATTCCATTCTCATGGTTAGAAAGGATCAGTATCATGAAAATGGCTATACTGCCCAAAGTAGTTTACAGATTCAACATTATCCCCATCGAGCTACCAATGGCCTTCTTCACAGAATTGGAGAAAACCACCTTAAACTTCACATGGAACCAAAAGAGAACCCACATAGCCAAGTCAATTCTAAACAAAAAGAACAAAGCAGGAAGCATCACACTACTGGACTTCAAAGAATACAAGGCTACTGTTATCAAAACAGCATGGTACTGGTACCAAAATAGAGATATAGACCAATGGAACAGAACAGAGGCCTCGGAGGCAATGCCACACATCTACAACCATCTAATCTTTGACAAACCTGACAAACACAAGCAATGGGGAAAGGATTCTGTGTTTAATAAATGGTGTTGGGAAAACTGGCTAGCTGCGTGCGGAAAGCAGAAACAGGATCCATTCCTGACACCTTACACTAAAATTAACTCCAGATGGATTAAAGACTTAAACATAAGATCGAACACTATAAAAACCCTAGAAGTAAATCTAGGCAAAACCATTCAGGACATAGGCATAGGCAAGGACTTCATGACCAAAACACCAAAAGCATTGGCAACAAAAGCCAAAATAGACAAATGGGACCTAATCAAACTCCACAGCTTCTGCACAGCAAAAGAAACAATCATTAGAGTGAATCGGCAACCAACAGAATGGGAAAAAATTGTTGCAATCTACCCATCTGCCAAAGGGCTGATATCCAGAATCTACAAAGAACTAAAACAGATTTACAAAATACAAATAAGCCCATTCAAAAGTGGGTGAAGGATATGAACAGACACTTTACAAAAGAAGACATACATGAGGTCAACAAACATATGAAAAAATGCTTATCATCACTAGTCATTAGAGAAATGCAAATCAAAACTACATTGCAACACCATCTCACACCAGTTAGAATGGCGATCATTAAAAAATCTGGAGACAACAGATGCTGGAGAGGATGTGGAGAAATAGGAAAACTTTTACACTGTTGGTGGGAGCGTAAATTAGTTTAACCATTGTGGAAGACAGTGTGGCGATTCCTCAAGGACCTAGAAATAGAAATTCCATTTGACTCAGCAATCTCATTACTGGATATATATCCAGAGGATTATAAATCATTCTACTATAAGGAGACATGCACATGAATGTTCATTGCAGCACTGTTTACAATAGCAAAGACCTGGAACCAAGCCAAATGCCCATCGATGATAGACTGGACAGGGAAAACATGGCACATATACACCATGGAATACTATGCAGCTATAAAAAATGATGAATTCGCATCCTTTGTAGGAACATGGATGAACCTGGAAACCATCATTCTCAGCAAACTGACACAAGAACAGAAAATCAAACACCGCATGTTGTCAGTCATAGGTGGGTGTTGAATAATGAGAACACATGGACACAGGGAGGGGAGCATCACACACTGGGGTCTGTTGAGGGGAAATAGGGGAGGGACAGCAGGGGGTGGGGAGTTGGGGAGAGATAGCATGGGGAGAAATGCCAGATATAGGTGATGGAGAGGAAGGCAGCAAATCACACTGCCATGTGTGTACCTATGCAACAATCTTGCATGTTCTTCACATGTACCCCAAAAACTAAAATGCAATAAAAAAAAATAGAGGTTAGCTCAGCATCTCTTGGCTGACAAACTGATGGGAAGAAGCACAGCAGCATCCTAGAACAAATAATTCCTATTCTGGACCTAACACTGAGTGGCAGTTATAGGGGAGGAACGTTAGATGGACTAAGTAAAATAGACTTTGTCTGAATATGCAGACTTCCAGAGAGAAGGTGTTCCGGCTTGATTCTTACGTTCATAGAAAGCTGTACTTCAAATTCCCTATGTTTTTTTTCCAGAAATTCTCCCCCAGAAGACCAGGACAGCACATGAGATTCACTGCCAGTATTGGCAATAAGCCTTCATCCTCACCATCATCATGAGAACACTTGAACATTTATGTTACATTTACATTTACAAAATGCTCTTGTATTTTCTTCTTCTTTTCATTCTCATGTCTACCTGGAAAGTTTGTTGTCAAGTATACGGTAATTCTTATTTTACAGATGAGTATGCTGAGGGTCAGAGAGGGCTTGATTTTCTGGAGATACACAGTAAAGACAGGGGACTCAATTCTAGAATCTGCCTTCCTATCCCCTCTCCTGCCAGAGCAATTCTTGCCGTGGTCAGTCCTTGACTACTTTGAGGACAGCTTCCCAAATACAAGTAATCTCAGCTGGCAATCTGAAGCTATGCATTTGAAATTATTTCTGTCTCCACTGAGAATCCATATTAAAGGACCTGAGATTTCACCATGGACTTTAAAATTCCCCAAAAGTGTCATTTCCAATGTCATTTCAAAGAGCTGCAAAGTGATCTGTGGCCTTCTTTGGAAAAAATAAAGCAGATGTTTTGTTTTGCTTTCCAAAGTCATTCTTAGGTATCAATATTTTCACATATCTTTATTATTATTATTATTTTGAGACAGGGTCTTGTTCTGTTGCCCAGGCTGGAGTGCACTAGCATGATCTTAGCTCACTGCAGCTTCCATTTCCCCGGCTCAAGTGATCCTCCTGCCTCAGCCTCCTGAGTAGCTAGGACCACAGGCACATGCCACCATGCCCAACTAATTTTTATATTTTTTTGTAGAGATGGGGTTTCACCATGTTGTCCAGGCTGGTCTCAAACTCCTGAGCTCAAGCAATCCACCTGCCTTGGCCACTCAAAGTGCTGGGATTACAGGTGTGAGATCCTGGCCATTGCATATTTAATGTCATTCTTAAATTATCTAGAAACTGAGAAACAAAGGATAAAAGCTTCTGCACAGTTAGAGGAGGCAAAGTTCATTCTGTTTCCACTTTATTTGCACATACTTATTCAGGGTTTTCACTGTTATTTTACACAGAATTCAATTGTCTATCTGATATTCAAACCCACAGCGTGTTAGAAATGGTAACTGGAAAGAGAGAAAAGTGGGTACACAACCAATTAGGCATAAGGATTTAAAATAGGAAACCATCAGAACATTTAGTTCAGGGGCAAAGTGTCTTTGTGCATCTCAGTTTCCCCTAACAGCTTTAGTTTATTTAAAGCAGAGTGCATAATCTGTGCTTATCAAGATATTTCCGAATTATTTTTAAAATCAAATAATGTTTTGTATACTGTACTTGAAATAGCGGCAATAGTTTTGTCTGTTTGTATGCTTGTTTGTTTGCTTTTAAATATTTTTCATTCAAAACAGTTAAAAGTAAATGCTTCAGTGTTTTAAGTGCAGGAGCCTTAGATCTATAGTAAGTAAGATTGCCCAGTATAACTCATTAACTCAATAAACATTTACTGTGTATAAATTGTACATCAGGAACCAGGGAAAGAGAAATAAATAATATCGATCCCTGTCTTCAGGAAGCTCAACATCTAATTTGAGAATCTGTCCCCAGGGATCTGGATTGCTGAGATTTTTATGGTATAAAAGGCTGATGGTTAAATCCTTCCTGCTTCAAGAGTCTGTTAGGACTCCTAGAGGTGAGCACCACTGAATCAAAGCCTTGAAGTTCAAGAAGCAGCAACAGAATTCATATATTAAGGAAAGAAGGAAGAAAGAAGTGAAGAAAGAAAAAAGGGAGGCAGGGAAGGAAGGGAGGAAGGGAGCGAGGGACGGAGGGAGGGAAAGGGGAGAACTGAAAAAGGCATTCTCATCCTACCCTTAGGATTCCCCTTCAAGAGAAGCCAGTGGGTGACTCCTCAATCACCCATGACTGGGATTCCATTACATCCCCATGTTGCACAGCCACTCTGTCAGTCAGAGTTATGGCACACTCTAATTGGATAACTTGTGGAGAGTTTAATAAAGAGAATATTTACTAAAGGTACAGCACCACGTAGGAAAACCACAAGCCATGGTGCAGCATGGAGTATCCCAGGGCTACTAAGGGAGCAAGGGGAGAGGAGCCATAATTAGGATCGGGAGAGAGAAAGCAAGCTGAGAGTAGAGGGTCTCCTGATGGAAGCTACAACTTTCCTTAGATGAGGCGAAGTCAGCCCCATGCTGCACATAGGGAAAAATACCAGGACAATCAATAACACATTCTCAATCTCTTCTCACCTCCCTTCAATCCTCTGATGGATTTCCCTTTGGCCAAACCCAACTGGTAGCTGGAGGGTAAGGAAATCCTCTGGTGTAGATGGCAGAAGTCAGGCACAGAGCTGAGTGAAAACAGAAGAGTACATCCGGACAGCCCAATAGAACGTGTTCATTCCTGCCACATTGATCCATTCCAACATGGAGCCCACTTCGCTCAGTATCAAAGGACACTCTTCCATTAGCATCAGAAGCAATCTCGTGATCTTTCTTAGCAAGCCCTCCGGGCAGAGTAGAGTCATTGGTTGGAGCTGGACTGAAAGTTGAGCCACATTTGCCATTCTTGCCCAATACAGTCTTCAGAGCAGGGGGCAAGTGCATATGTTATTCACTAATTTGACAGCATTTATTGTGCCTTGTCAGGATCTAAGATTTATTATTTAGCTGGAGACAGACATCAACAGGCCTTTCTACTTCTCCTGAGACCACAGCCATAAAAAAAAAAAATTAAACTCCTGAGTGCTGTTCTCTCCAAACATTTCTCCTCAATTTTGTTTGCCCAAGTTTCAGAGACCATTACTTCAGTCTTATGATTTTCTGTGTGAGCTGATTGAAATCACTGGTCTTGGAGGTTGATACATCCCCCATCTCTGCTGCTAACTTTCTGATTGACTCTATAAACCAGTAAATTTCACTGGATCTCATCAAATTTTTCTGAGGAAAGGAAGGGAGCAAGGGAGGAAGGGAGGGAGGGAGGGAGGAGGGTAGGAAGGGAGGAGGGGAGGAGGGGAGGGAGGAAGGGAGGAAGGGAGGAAGGGAGGAAGGGAAGAGTGTAGGAAGGGAGGAAGAAAGGGAGAAAGGGAGGAAGGGAGGGAGGGAGGGAGGGAGGGAGGGAGGGAGGAAGGAAGGAAGGAAGGAAGATTCCTTTACATCAGACAACCCACTAAAAGTTTTCATTTTAAAAACTCTAACACCATCGACCATTCTTTGAAAGCAGATCTGTTGAATTCCAGAGTTTCCTCATCACTCTTACATTTGGAAGCTGTTTAACAAGCTCAAAAAGACACACAAATATCAAGCACCTACTCTGTGCCTGACACCAGATCTATGTTTAATACACTTTGGGTATTTTCTGAAACGAAGACTATTTTCCATAATCAATTCCCAAACCAAGCACATGCATGCCTCAGACACCAGCAGAGTGAAAGTAATGAACATGAATGCCACCTTTGTTAAATTCTGAAATGGACCTAAAGGGACCCATATCCTATATGAAGTCACATTGCTAAACTTTCATACCTAATTTCCTAAAATGGGAAGGGTGGAGGATCAGTTGAATGAAGGGCTGCTGTAGAAAGAGCAACACATATGTCTTCTTGGCGAATGAATGCCTTTTTTCCAGTTATTAGAGTTAATGCTGGCACAGGAAGGGAGCAGCAGGGGCCAGAGTTGTTTTTCCCCTTTAGAGCAACAGGGAGAATGTACCGCAGATAAGAGTCACCCGGGTGTTTGGCTTTTG
>PVKV010029248.1:0-23595 GCA_004027835.1 Alouatta palliata | reverse complement strand
TGCCGGGAATTACAGGTGTGGAGTTGAATAAGAGTCTGCAGACTGAGCTATCGCCCCCCTGCCCCCGCCCGGAGAGAGAGGGAGTTGTAAGCGGGAGCAGCTGGGCGGCCCCTACCCCATGACCGGAGAGAGAGAAAGCTGAAAGGGGGAGACTGCCGGGTGCCGCTGGGGGGGTCCCTACCCTCCCCCACAAACCCCAGAGAGCTGAAGCTCTGACTCTAGTGGGTTGCGTAGCCAGTGCCACAGTCTGAGATGAACCCTGAATGATCCAGCCCAGTGGGGGAAGGACACAACCCACCATCAGAGGGGTGGGACTGGGCTACACGTTTTAACAAAAAACACAGGAAGCCTACGTAGCAACAGGACGGCGTTCTCAACAACCCAGCAGTGCCTAATCTCCCGGCATAAACAAAAAAAGACACAGGAAGCTTCCTAGTAACCTGAAGGAGTCCCTAGAAACCCAGTAGCGCCCCCACATGCAGACAAGTGACCTCATCAAGCAGCTCTCTGACACCACAGCCAGGTAAATCCACAAAGATGGGAAAAAATCAGCGCAAAAAAGGTGAAACCACCAAAGACCAGAACACCTCTTCTCCTTCAAGGGATCACAACTCAACAACACAGAATCACAACTTGACCGAGAAGGAGTGCGAAGAATTGACGGAAACAGGATTCAGAAGGTGGATAATAACAAACTTCTCAGAGCTAAAGGAACGTGTTCTAACTCAATGTAAAGAAACCAAAAACCTTGAAAAAAGGTTAGACGAAATGCTAACTAGAATAACCAGCTTAGAGAAGAACATCAACGACTTGATGGAGTTGAAGAACACAGCACGAGAACTGGGTGAAGCAAACACAAGTTTTAATAGCCGAATCGATCAAGCAGAAGAAAGGATATCAGAGATTGAAGATAAACTCAATGAAGTAAAAAGGGAAGGCAATACAAGAGAAAAAAGAGCGAAAAGAAATGAACAAAGCCTCCAAGAAATATGGGATTATGTGAAAAAACCTAATCTATGCTTGATCGGTGTACCTGACTATGAGGGGGAGAATTAATCCAAGCTGGGAAACACACTCCAGGATATTATCCAGGAGAACTTCCCAAGCCTAGCAAGGCAAGCCAAATTTCAAATTCAAGAAATACAGAGAACTCCATGAAGATATTCCTCAGGAAGAGCAACCCCAAGGCACAGAATTATCAGATTCACCAGGGTCGAAATGAAGGAAAAAATGCTAAGGGCAGCCAGAGAGAAAGGTCAGGTCACCCACAGAGGGAAGCCCATCAGACTCACAGCAGATCTCTCGGCAGAAACTCTACAAGCCAGAAGAGAGTGGGGGCCAATATTCAACATCCTTAAAGAACAGAACTTTCAACCCAGAATCTCATATCCAGCCAAACTAAGCTTCATAAGTGAAGGAGAAATAAAATCCTTTACGCACAAGCAATTACTGAGAGATTTGTCACCACCAGACCTGCCCTACAAGAGCTCCTGAAAGAAACACTAAGCATGGAAAGGAACAAGTACCAGTCACTGCAAAAGCAAACCAGTTGGCAAAGACCAAAAATGCAATGAAGAAAATGAGTCAACTAACGAGAAAGAAAACCAGCCAGTAACAAAATGGCAGGATCAAATTCACACATAACAATATTAACATTGAATGTAAATGGTGTAAACGCCCCCATCAAAAGACACAGACTGGCAAAACGATTTTTGCAATCTACCCATCTGACAAAGGGCTAATATCCAGAATCTACAAAGAACTAAAACAGATACACAAGAAAAAAGCAAACAACCCCATTCAAAAGTGGGCAAAGGATATGAACAGACACTTTTCAAAAAAGGACATATATGAGGCCAACAAATATATGAAAAAATGCTCATCATCACTGGTCATTAGAGAAATGCAAATCAAAACCACACTGAGATATCATCTCACGCCAGTTAGAATGGCGATCGTTAAAAAATCTGGAGAGACAACAGATGCTGGAGAGGATGTGGAGAAACAGGAACACTCTTACACAGTTGGTGGGAGTGTAAATTAGTTCGACCAGTGTGGAAGACAGTGTGGCGATTTCTCAAGGATCTAGAAATAGAAATTCCATTTGACCCAGCAATCCCACTACTGGGTATATACCCAAAGAACTATAAATCGTTCTACTATAAAGACACATGCACACGTATATTTGTTGCATCCCTGTGTACAATAGCAAAGACCTGGAACCAACCCAAATGCCCATCAATGATAGACTGGACAAAGAAGATGTGATACATATACAGCATGGAATACTACACAACCATAAAAAATGACGAGTTTGTGTCCTTTGTACGGACTTGGATGAATCTGGAAACCATCATTCTCAGCAAACTGACCCAAGAACAGAAAGCCCAGCACTGTATGTTCTCACTCATAGGTGGGTGTTGAACGAGAACACGTGGACTCAGGGAGAGGAGCATCACACACAGGGGGCAGTTGGTGGGGGTAGGGGAGAGACAATGGGGGGTGGTGAGGGATAACATGGGGAGAAATGCCAGATGTAGTATGTACCTGAAGTAAAATAAATAATTTTTTTAAAAAAATGGTAAACCTATTTTTATTGCTTATAAACTGTTAGTTATATGTCACTCTACTAATTGGTTCGTCCATGGAGACCAGAATAAATGAAGCATCCTGTGTATATAGGAACATTAGAGAACAAAGCAGGTAATGTACCTGATTTATTCAATTATCCGACTTTCTGCCTACCTTGTCACCAATTCTGAAATGAGGTGGAGAGATAATCCTTACATTCATGATGTTGATTTCAGGGGAGTCCCGGATGGGGGGCTGTGGATTAAGGTTCCTGCTGGTCTCTATCTGGCTCTCAATTAATTCGATAATGGCATCTGCTCTTTCTCTTGGCATTGGCTTTCCATGCCAACGTTCTGCATCCTCCATATCTGTAAGGAAACAAATAAAAGACATCCATTCCATAAATATTTAACGAGTGCCTGTGAGTTCACCTGAAAAAGACCCTGATGAAAAAGATGTCACCTTAGGACTCCCGGGAGGAATACCTGGCACAGAGGGCTTGGGATACTGGTGCAGCCAGAGAAAATAGCTTGGATAAAGGCCCTGAGGCTTTTTGTTTTGAGACGGGGGTCTCTCACTATGACTCCTCCCACACTGCATGGAGTACAGTTGTGTGATCATAACTCACCGCAGCTTCCAACTCCTTGGGCTCCAAGTGATCCTCCTGCCTCTGCCTCCTAAGTAGCTGGGATTATAGGTGCAAGCACCACACCTAGCTATGCCCCTGAGGGCCACTGGTGAGTGGAAGGGAGAATGAGAAGACATGGCTGGAGACGGGTATGGCCAACCATGGAGGGTGGATCTTGTGGGTATAAGGAGTTTGAGTTTCATCCAAAGCAAGACTGGAAACCACTGAAGGGTTTGGAGTGGGGTAAGTGACTGATGAGATCCAGTACAGAAAGATCACGGTGGCAGCAGTGTGGAGACTGCTGTGGAGGGAGGCCGGCTGGAACTTTGGGAGAGATGACGGATGTGGCAACGGTCATGGTAGTAGAGATGGGGAGGAGGGAATGGATCCAAGATGCAAGCTAGGGGGCTGGGTTTGTGTGTGGGCATGGGGGGGGCAGGGGCAAGGACAATCCCCAGGGTTCTGCCAGGTGCACACCGGGAAAATCATTTACTGAACAGAAGGTACCAGAGTAAAACTGTATTTTCGGGAGGAGTCAGAACAGTTTTATTCTAAAATGTCTATAGTCTTTTGAAAAAAACCAGGAACCACACTCTGTAATGAGTTAAGCTTGAGATAAACAATTTCAGCTGTCAGCCTTGAAATGTGCTAGTTGGTTATTCCAAGCTCTCTTCTTCCCCAGCTCCCAGGGTTCTTCCAGATGGTGTGGGTCTAGGCATGTGTGTCCGTATGCACACGCTGATGTCTGCACCTGCTCACACAGAACTCTTTCTGATTCTGTAACCGCAGAGACTGTTCCTTGTCAGTCCTCTGATGGGCTGTACTCCTAGCCACTCCCCTTCGTGCAGATAAAACATCACGGTTCACCTGCTAGGGCTTTTGACGTGCCCTCCTATCCTAAGTAGACACTAGCTAGTGAAAAGAAGGGAGCAGGAACCTCTAGCATATACTCGGGCAGAATTGCGTTCACTAAATGAGTCATCTGCCTAGGCCCGGCTAGGCCTCTCCCGCCTCTTCTGCTGAGCGGACAGGAAGAAAGCGCTTGCTTACTTGTTATGCCCCGGCCCCTGAAGGTCTTGGCCACCACAGCAGTGGGCTTGTGCTTCACCCGAGAGGCCTGCCAGAACACCTGGCACAGTGCCTCCACGTCCCGGCCGTCCACCACGTAAGTGTTCCACCTGTCAACGGAGGAGCAGGCTGCGTTACAAGAGATGAAGGGGGTGGGACAGAATGGAAATCAAGCACCAGAGAATACAGTTACCCGAAGGCTTCGCAGCGCCTCCGACAGATGTCTATGCAGTGCTCGGTGCGCAATGCACCACTGTGTCCCAGGCGGTTCACATCAAAGATCGCCACAAGATTGTCCAGACTGTAGTAGGAAGCAAAGGCCATTGCCTCCCAGACAGAGCCTTCTGTGGACTCGCTGTTACTCATGAGGCAGAACACCCGGTAGCTGGAGCAAGACAAGAGAGGTTCAGGACCCTGCAGGGGCTCATCTGGGCCAACCAAGCAAATGCATTTCAGGAGAAACGGAAGCAACTGGAGGGGCGGCTCCAGATCATTGGCTTCCCAGCACAATTTTCCTCATCAACTGTGCCCCAACCCGGCAGCTAAGGAAGCCAAGCGTGGAAAGCCTGGGCCTCACAAACAGGCTTTGCCTTTGGCTAGTTTTCTCATTCTAGCTGTAAAGCAACTTTCAGGTTCTTCTACTACATTTCCTCATCAACCAGCAAACAGGGCCAAAGGACAGGGGAAGAAAGCAGCCCCCTTAAGTCCCCTCAACACTTACACATTCACTTTCCTGCCAAGTTTCCTTTTACAGCATTGCCACCTTCTAAGATTTTTTTTTTTATTTTGAGTCAGAGTCTCGCTCTGTCACCCAGGCTGGAGTGCAGTGGTGTGATCTCGGCTAACCACAACCTCAGCCTCCTGGGTTCAAGCAATTCTCCTGCCTTAGCCTCCCAAGTAGTTGGGATTATAGGCCTGCAAGACCACGCTCAGATAATTTTTGTACTTTTAGTAGAGACGGGGTTTCACTACATTGGCCAGACTGGTCTCGAACTTCTGACCTCAGGTGATCTGCCCTCCTCAGCCTCCCAAAGTGCTGGGATTACAAAGTGCTGGGATTACAGGCATGAGCCACAGTGCCCGGCTGCCACCTTCTAGTTCTGATCTTACAACTTATTTAAAATAATCACAACAATCACAAATCCCACCTTAGGAACGTGTTCTGCTATGAAACAAACTCCTCCACAATCAACGATGTTGAGTGTTTGCATCAAGAAAATACATCTGGCCAGGTACAGTGGCTCACGCCTGTAATCCCAGTACTTGGGAGAGGCCGAGGCAGAAGGATTACCTGAGGTCAGGAGTTCGAGACCAGCCTGGCCAAGATGGCGAAACCCCATCTCTACTAAAAATTAGCCAGGCAGGGTAGTGCATGGCTGTAATCTCAGCTCCTCGGGAGGCTGAGGCAGGAGAATCACTCGAAACTGGGAGGCGGAGGTTGCAGTGAGCCGAGATGGTGCCACTGCACTCCAGCCTGGCCACAGAGCAAGACTCTGTCAAAAAAAAAGAAGAAGAAAAACAAAAAACCCCACACATCCCACACCCCACTAAAATGCTAGAAGTTTTAAAAAAGCTATCCCCCCTAGGAAAAGAACGGAAAGGCAACAGCAGCTGAAATCTTTAAACAGAACTGTGGGAGAGGGAGTGGGGCAGCCGTCTGAGGAGGCAAAGGGAAGGCCTTCCAGAGGGGTCAGCACGGGATGTAAGGGGGACTGGCCCTTCAGGGCTCTCTGCCCCACGGAGATAGGTGGCTGTCCCTTGAGACTCTAGGAAGGGGCATGCAGGATAGTTAAACGGCTCTGGGGAAACGCCTTACCTGGCCCTGTCGAAGTACTTGCCAGTATACGCCATTCCACACGCAACTCCCAGTCCTTGCCCAAACCATCCTGTTGCCACATCCACAAACGACAGTCTCTGTAAGAGAAGGGACCCAGTGAACCCAGACGCAGCTGCAGGACATGGTATCAGGTGGACTCACACACTGAGCGCAGACTGCTCCTGTCAGCTGTGCTGCAGAGCCCCGAGCCAACAGCCCCTCCCCACCACTGGGTGAGCTCTTCTTCACCCCACCCACATGCACCCCAAGCTTCAGATCAATGTGACCAGGGGCAATGGGTCGAGCCCAGGGCTCAGCCTGGACTGGACACTGGGGTGACTAAGATGACGAAGACATCCATGTCCCTGCCCAGGGAGTCACAGGTAATGCATATGGTATGGCAGGGGTGGGTGGAGCTCTGGGATGCCTAAGTGCAAAGCAGAAACGTAAGATCTGATTCTTGCCATTGTCCCATGGTCTTTCCCGGTCATGTACAAATCAGATGTTCAATCCTATGGAGGGTATGGGTTCTTTTTTTTTGTTTTTGAGACGGAGTCTCACCGTCACCCAGGTTGGAGTGCCGTGGTGCGATCTCAGCTCACTGCAACCTCTGCTTCCCAGGTTCAAGTGATTCTCCTGCCTCAGCCTCCTGAGTAGCTGGGACTACAGGTGTGCGCCACCACGCCCAGCTAGTTTTTGTACTGTTAGTAAAGACGGGGTTTCACCATGTTGGCCAGGATGGTCTCGTGACCTCAGGATCTGCCGGTCTCGGACTCCTGAAGTTTGGGGATTACAGGCGTGAGCCACCGTGCCCCAGCCTGGATATGGGTTCTTAAACAGAAACCAGAAACAGAATATTCTTGTTCCCTGGTTTGTAAAATTCAGGTCAACTGAGATTTTTTGTTTGTTTTTTGATGTTTATAGAAGCTTTGTTTATAGTTGCCAAAACTTGGGAGTAGCCAAGATATCATTCAGTATGTGACTGGATAAATAAACTGTGATACATCCAGATAATGTAATACTGTTCAGCACTAAAAAGAAATGAACTATCAAACCATGAAAAGACATGGAGTTAAACTTAAATGTATATTACTAAGTGAAAGAAGCCACTCTGAAAAAAGTCAGTAGTGTGTAATTCCAACTATATGACATGCTGGGAAACCACAACTGTGGACACAGAGAAAAGATCAGTTAATTAAAATAAATAAATATTTTTAAAAATCAGTGGTTCTCAGGTATTAGGGAAGAGATAGGGATGAATAGGCAGAGCACAGAGAACTTTTAAGTCAGAGAAACTTCTTTGTATAATACTCTATAGTGTTACATGTCATCAAACATTTGTCTAATCTCACAGGCTGTACATCAAATGTGAATATTAATAAACTATGGATTCGTGGGTGATTATGATATGTCAGTGCAGATTCATCGTCAACTGAGATCTTACAAGCGGTCATCTAGAAGTGCCCATGCCTCGAACGAACCCCCTTCCACCAGCGTTCTACCCCACTCCCAACATCCTGTTTGCAGACACAGGGTCATCATTGTCCCAAGCAGAAAATGTGACCCTCTGTGGGCCACAAGGTCATGCCAAAGAGCTGCTGCACTGCCGGGAGAGGCCCAACTCTCAAGCACAATGAATTTACTCTTCTGCAGCCACCTTTCCACCTGGTCTTAAACATCCCTGGCCTCTGGTCACTGCGGCGGCCTCCCAGCCTCCCCTACAGCCATTCCCAATCTAGCCACCAGGGGGAGTCTGTTAAAACTGAAGGTGACCCATCACATCCATCTCGGTCAACTATCCAAGGTCTTCCGACCTCCCACCAACCAGAGCTCAACTTTTTACACCTGTCTCCCCACCCATCCCCCATCAGCTCCATCTGTCCCTCCCAGTGCTCCGACATCCTGGCCTCCTGCTGCTCCTTGAACGCAGTGGGCAAACACCTGCCTCAGGGCCTTAGCACTCATGGCAGCCACCACCTGAGTGCTTGTGCCTGGATGTGGGCACGGCTCACTCTCCTGCCCCTTCCAAATCCCTGCTCAAGCGTCAGCACTGTGGTCTTTAGGACCATTTTTTTTTCAACCAGTGCCTACTTCTTCCACTTTTACTTGATCCCAAATGCTTGGCTCCACCTGACACTTGATCTATTGACATACAAGTTTGCTTCTTGCCTGCCACCCTCCTCTGCTCAAACACCAGCACCATTCGATCAGAGATGAGTGGGGTCATCGCCACTGTAGATGGGTGGATGCTACTTACGATTCTCAGATCTCCTGCTTCTTGCTGCCTACCCTCTCTGCTACTCCCTGAGTGCTCTTGACCTTCCCCGGCATTCTCTGCAGGCAGAACTGTCCCACTCAAGTCTCTTCTGACCTTGTCTCTACCCACCTCTGCCTCCCTATGGCACCCATGGGCCAAGCCTGGGCTCAGCAGTCAGACCAACTCTGCTTCCCTCTAGCTGTGAAGTGTGAGGCCAGTGGGCCCATCTCAAAGACTGTATGGGTATAGTGGAGACTAGAGCCCCCTCAGGTGGCAGGAGGTTAAGGATAAAGTGAGGCCAGATGGGGGAAACTGGCGAGGCATCAGTATGACGTCTGTTACGGCAGAACTTCTCCCACGTGGGTGTTGTTGTCTTTCTCAAGAACCCTTACGCTGTGGGGGGAGGCAATTCTGGGAGGTGAAGGGCTCGAATAAAGATCTGCTCTACCTGTAGTATGGCTGTTTACCCTGTTCCTAGGCAAACCACAGTGGCCTATGCTTCCTGTGTTTTCTCTTTTGTTCCAATTTTATCTGCCAGCGCAATCTGATGAACACACAAATTCTGGCAGCCGAACAGTGCCTGGCGTGCTGCCGCCTGACAGCAAGCCTCTTTACCCCCTAAGGCCAATGGCTCTCATAGCAGCTGTTGAAAGTCTAGTCATCTTCTTTTTTTTTTTTTGGAGACAGGGTCTTTCTCTGTCACCCAGGCTCAAGTGATCCTCCCACCTGAGCTTCCTGAGTAGCTGCAGGCATGCACCACCAAGACCAGCTAATTTTCATATATTTTGTAGATTGGGGTCTTGCTATGTTGCCCAGGCTGGTCTCAAGCGATCCTCCCGCTGGAGCCTCCCAAAGCACTGGTGTGAGCCACTGTATCCAGTCTTTCCTTATTTTAAACCAGAAACCTGAACACCCACATTGCATTTATACATCTAATTTTTTACAATTTTCACCGTAATGGGGGCTGGGAGCAGTGACTTGTTGCCTGTAATCCCAGCACTTTGGGAGGCAGAGGAGGGTGCTTGGGCCCAGGAGTTTGAGGCCAGTTTTGTAGAGACCTTGTCTCTACAAAACATAGAAAAATTAGCTGACCACGGTGGTGTGTGCCTGTAGTCCCACTGACTCAAGAGGCTGAGGTGGGAAGATCGCTTGAGCCCAGGGGGTCGGGGCTGCACTGAGCTGAGACGGAGCCACTGAACTCGAGCCTGGGAAAGAGCGAGACTCTATCTCCCCCAAAAAGGGAAAAAAACAAGATGTAAAAAAAGTTCAAGTTTATAGACATGTTTAAAGACTAGCGCAATTAATTCCTTACTGTATACTGCTTACCTCCAGTACCAACTGAAAGCAATGGAAAGCCTTTACTTCATCTCTCCGCACATGTCAATTCTATTTATTTTTTGCCAAACTGTTTGACATTATGGTTCAGACACCAAGACAAGGGTCACAATTATGACCTGTAGGCACTTCAGTCATGCCCACAGTTTGATTTTTGACTTTGCTTCCCACTCTGCTAATCTGGTACTTCGATTTGGACACAGTACTCTCCCCAGCCAGATTTTTCTTTTCTTTTCTTTTCTTTTCTTTTCTTTTCTTTTCTTTTCCTTTGAGATGGAGTCTCGCTCTATCACCCAGGGTGGAATGCAGCAGCACGACCTCCATTCAGTGTAACCTCTGCCTCCCGGGTTCAAGCAGTTCTCGTGCCTCGGTCTCCCGAGTTGCTGGGATTACAGGCATATGCTACCATGCCCAGGCCATTTTTTTTGTATTTTTTATTTTTTAGTAGAGATAGGGTTTTGCTATGTTGACTAGGGTGGTCTCAAACTTGGCCTCCAGTGATCCGCTGGCCTCAGCCTCCCAAAGTGCTGGGATTACAGACATGAGCCATTGTGCCCGGCCCCTAGCCAGGTTTTAATTTGCTTCAGGACACAGTGTACTTTCAGATGGCATCCAACCAGCCACACACTCCCAGACTGACCTTGTTTTTAAGGTTCTTTTTCTTTCCTACCCCCCAGCATCATGAGGTGGCTGGTATTGTGCCCAATCTAATGAGAAGTGCCCCACTGGTTTCAGGTCAGATCTGCAAAGACATGGGAGAGGACACTGACTGACGGGTGGGATGTCCCTCCCAGTCACACTCCATGTACCCCAGCTCAGAGAGTCAGATCCACTGAGGCTGCCTGCCTCTGCTCAGGCAACACAGAGGGTGGGAGCAGCATAACCCTGCCACAGGGAAAGCTTCTGTGGTAGGTGGAGCGAGACAGGGTATGACAAAGGAAGGGAAGGGCCACCAGCTCTCCCAAGCCACCCTTCCTACCAAGCCATCACATGGCTCCAAGCCATCACATGGTTCCTAGGGTCTAGGACCCTAAAGCATTAAGATGCAGAGAAAGAAAAATCAAAATGATCAACAAGGCCCATTCCAGGCCTTGTTCCCACACGGTGGCTATTCAAACTGGGCTTAAGAAGCAAGTGCCACAGCAGCCCTGGGCTCCCAGCCAGCATACCTTGGCGAGGACGAATCGGTCATTGTCTGGATTCTCTGGATCTGACTGCTTGTACCTCATGATGTAGAAGAACAGCACAGACATGATCTCGGCAGAACTGCTGCATAATGTAGGGTTGCTGAAAGGTAGACATGACACTGGTCATTTCTCACAGCAACTGACTTCCTAGGACGTGACCCTGGCACATGGTATCCTCACAGAAGCAGTCATTCCTCCCAGCCCGGGAAGAATCCCACCACAGGTAAGGAACGCAGGGCTCTCGGGTTGGAAGGAGGCTTTAAAGCCCAATCGCCTCGCCGCCCCTTCCCTGCTCACAGCGAGGTCAGCTCCTGAACAGCAGGGCACTGTGCACTCTCGGGCCAGGTTTCCCTCACACCTCTGCATGAGTCTTCTTTAACGTGCTTGAATTCATCTATGGCCTTTCCACATGCTGAGGAAATTTCAGGAGCATTGCTAATCAGAAATGCCATGAAGACCTAAAATGAGTTTTAGGAAGTGAATGGTGAAGGACTGAACAATCTGTCACGGTTGAGTAACTCAGGCCTCCTGAATGCTGCCAAAGTAACTTCCGCTCTCAGAAAGCGGCCTGCATGTGAGTCCAGCCAGGCCTTATTTCAAAGGGGGAGGGGACAAGACAGAGGAACAAAACCAGCTCCCTGGAGCTCTGCCCTAACTGTAGGTAAAAAAAGATGTTAGGCCCAGCTCATATGAATAA
Source organism: Alouatta palliata (assembly GCA_004027835.1). Classification (NCBI taxonomy): domain Eukaryota; kingdom Metazoa; phylum Chordata; class Mammalia; order Primates; family Atelidae; genus Alouatta; species Alouatta palliata. The sequence goes on along the minus strand of PVKV010029248.1, from coordinate 12,036 downwards.
TCTCTAATTTCAATTTCCACTAAGAAGGTACCCATTAAGAAAATGGGGACTTAGGCCGGGCTACTTGGGAGGCCGAGGCAGGAGAATTGCTTGCACCTGGGAGGCAGCGGCTGCGGAGCCAAGACTGTGCCATTGCACTCCAGCGTGGGCAACAGGAGCAAAACTCCATCTCAAAAAAAGAATGTGGCGGGCCTTAAACCTCTTGCTTTGCAAATGTCCCCTAAGTGGATGATTGAGACTGAAAAGCCACAAGAGATCCCTTGAGAAAATGCAGCCATCTGTTACTAATTTTGAAGGTGAAGAGAACAAAATGAACGTGTACAAAAATTTCAGACATATACGGGTCTTGACTGCATTCACACCGCCTTTTCACTATCTAGCCCAGGCTCTGGAGCAAGATTTTATTTATTTATTTATTTGAGACACAGTCTCATTCTATTTATTTATTTATTTACTTGAGACACAGTCTCACTCTGCTGCCCAGGCTGGAGTACAGTGGTGCAGTCTCGGCTCACTGCAACCTCCGCCTTCCACGTTCAAGCAATTCTCCTGCCTCCGCCTCCCGAGTCTCTGGGATTACAGAGGTGCATCACCACACCTGGCTAATTTTTGCAATTTTAGTAGAAACAGGGTTTCACCTTATTGGCCAGGCTGGTCTCAAACTCCTGACTGACCTCAGGCGATCCACCTGCCTCAGCCTCCCAAAGTGCTGGGATTACACGCGAGAGCCACCGAGCCCGGCCAACACGATTTAAAAAGACGTATTATACTAAGTATTTTCTCTAACCACAATGGGATGAGGTTAGAAATCAGTAATAGATGGAAAACTGGAAAATTCACAAATTTGTGAAAACTAAGCAACACACTCTTACACAACCAAAGCAATGGTGAGATGAAGAAATAAAGGGCATCCAAATTGGAGAAGAGGAAGTCAAATGAGTGCAGGAACACTGATGACATGATCATATACCTAGAAAACCCTAGGTCAGGCCCGGCACGGTGGCTCATGCCTATAATCCCAGCATTTTGGAGAGGCCGAGGTGGGTGGATCATCCGAGGCCAGGAGTTCTAGACCAGTCTGGCCAACATGGTGAAACCATATCTCTACTAAAAAAATACAAAAAGTTAGCCGGGCGTGGCGGTGAGTGCCTGTAATCCCAGCTTCTCCGGAGGCTGAGGCAGAAGAACTGCTTGAATCTGGGAGATGGAGGTTGCAGTGAGCCGAGATTGTGCCATTGCACTCCAGCCTGAGCAACAAGAATGAAAACTCTGTCTCAAAAAAAAAAAAAGAAAAGAAAGGAAAAAAAAAAGAAAACCCTAGGCCAGGCACGGTGGCTCACGTCTATAATCCCAGCACTTTGGGAGGCTGAGACGGGCAGATCACCTGAGGTCAGGAGTTCAAGACCAGCCTGGCCAACATGGTAAAACCCCATCTCTACTCAAAATACAAAAATTAGCCGGGTGCGGTGGCACGCACCTCTAGTCCCAGCTACTCGGGAGGCTGAGGCAGGTGAATCACTTGAACCCGGGAGGTGGAGGTTGCAGTGAGCAGAGATCACACCACTGCACTCCAGCCTGAGCAACAGAACCCAGAAGTATAAGCCAGACACAGCCAACTGATATTCTACATAGCATACAAAAACATAAACTGGGGCAAGGACACCCTATTCAATAAATGGTGCCAGGAAACTGGGAAGCCACGTGTAGAAGAACAACACTGGATCCCCATCTCTCACCTTATAGAACAGTCAACTTAAGGTGGATAAAAGACTTACATCTGAAACCTGAAACCATACCAATTCTAGAAGATAACATTGGAAAAACTCTTCTGGACATCGGCCTCGGTAAAGAATTCATGACTAAGACCCCGGAAGTAAGTGCAACAAAAACAGAAATTAAAATATGGGACCTAATTAAACGGAAAAGCTTCTGCACAGCAAAAAGAAGCAATCAGCAGAGTAAACAGACACCCCACAGAATGGGAGAAAATATTTGCAAACCATGCATCCGACAAAGGACTAGTATCCAGAATCTACAAGGAACTCAAATCAGCAAGTAAAAACAAACAAAGAAAAGTCCATCAAAAAGTGGGCAAAGGACATGAATAGACATTTCTCGAAAGAAGATATACAAACAGCCAACAAACATGTGCAAATGCTCAACATGACTAATTATCAGGGAAATGCGAATGAAAACCACGATGACACCACCTTATCCTGCAAGAATGGCTGTAAGCAAAAAGTCAAAAAACATCGCTTCTCAGCCTTTTGGCTAAGATCAAGTGTAAAAAGTCAAAAAGCAATAAATGGTGGTGTGGATGTGGTGAAAAGGAAACGACACTCTCGCACTGCTGGTGGAAATGTAAAATAGTACAACCTCTATGGGAAGCACTAAGAGATCCCCTCACTAAAAGTAGACCTACCATCTACCACTTGATCCAGCAATTCCACTACTGGCTATCTACCCAAAGGAAAAAAAGTTATGTGAAAAATGTACACGCATGCATGTTTACAGGCAGTACGATTCACAGTCACAAAGATACGGAACAAACCTAAGTGTCCATCAGCCAATGAGAGGATAAAGAATCTGGTGTATATACGACATGGAATACTACTCAGGCATAAAGAACAATGTATTTTGCAGCAACCTGGAGGGAGCTGGAGGCCATTATTTTAAGTGAAGTAACTCAATAATGGAAAACCAAATACTGTATGTTCTCACTTGTAAGTGGAGCTAAGCTTTGGAGTGATACAGCGGACTTTGGGAAGAAGAGTATAGGGGGTGGTGAGGGACAAAAGACTGTATATTGGGGACGGCGCATACTACACCTGGGTGATGGCTGCACTACAATCTGAGAATTCACCAATACAGAATTTATTCACGTAACCAAAAACCACTTGTACCCCTAAAACTATTAAAATTAAAAAAAGAGGCCGGGCATGGTGGCTCACACCTGTAATCCCAGCCCTTCGGGAGGCCGAGGCGGGTGGATCACCTGAGGTCAGGAGTTTGAGACCAGCCTAGCCAACATGGGGAAACCCTGTCTCTACTAAAAAATAAAAAGATTAGCTGGGCGTGGTGGCAGGCACCTGCAATCCCAGCTACTTGAGGGCCTGAGGCAGGAGAATTGCTTGAACCCAGGTGCCGGAGGTTTCAGTGAGCTGAGATTGTGCCACTGCACTCCAGCCTGGGAGACAGAGCAAGACTCTGTCTCAGAAAAAAAAAGGAAGGGAAGGAAGGGAAGGAAGAGAAGGAAGGGAAGGAAGGGAAGGAAGGGAAGGAAGGAAGGAAGGAGGGAAGGAGGGAGGGAGGGAGGGAGGGAGGGAAGGAGGGAGGGAGGGAGGGAGGGAGGGAGGGAGAAAAGAAAGAAAGAAAGAAAATGAGAATACACTTAGAGACAAATGGAAACAGAAGCACAAAATACCGAGGCCTGCGGGATGCAGCAAAAGCTGTGCCAAGCGGGGCGTTTATAGCTATAAAGACATTTTTTAAAACCTCTCAAATCTGGCTGGATGTGGTAGCTCACGCGTGTACTCCCAGCACTTTGGGAGGCAGAAATGGGCAGATCCCTTGAGGCCAGCGGTTCGAGACCAGCCTGACCAACATGGAGCAACCCCATCTTTACCCTGGGTGACACAGCAAGACTCTGACTCAAAAAATAATAGTAAATAAATAACCCCTCAAATCAACAACCTAGCTTTACAACTTAGGGACTAAACCCAAAGCTAGCAGGAGAAACGAAAAAAAAGATCAAAGCACAAATAAAACAGAGACTAAGAAAACAATGGAGAAAATTAGTAAAACCAAATTTGTTTCTTTTCTTTCCTTTTTGTTTTTTGAGACGGTCTCACTTTGTCACACAGGCTGGAGTGCAGGGCAAAATGGCTCACTGCAGCCTCAAGCAATCCTTCCGTGTCAGCCTTCCAAGTAGGTGGGACTACAGGTGCCCACCATGCGCCCGGCTAATTGTATTTTTGGTAAAGACGGGATTTTCCCCATGTTGCCCAGGCTGATCCTGAACTCGAGCTCAAGCGATCCAGCTGTCTCCGCCTCCCAAAGTCCTGAGATTACAGGTGTGAGCCGCCTCCTCCAGCCAAAGCTGGTTCTTTAAAAAAGGTCAACAAAACTAGCTATGAGTAGATGGGCAGGACACGGTGGTATGCACCTGTAGTTCCAGCTACTTAGGAGGCAGAGAGGCAGGAGGGTTGCTTGAGCCCAGAAGAGTTTGAGGCTGCAGTGAACTATGATTGCACCACTGCACTCCAGTCTAGGTGTCACAGAAAAACCCTGGGAAAAAAAAAAAAAAAAAAAAAAAAAGCCGGGCTCAGTGGCTCACGCCTGTAATCCCAGCACTTTGGGAGGCTGAGGTGTGGGTGGATCACCTGAGGTCGAGATTTCGAGACCAGCCTGACCAACATGGAGAAACCCCGAGTCTACTAAAAATACAAAAAATTAGCAGGGTGTGGTGGCGCATGCCTGTAATTGCAGCTACTCGGGAAGCTGAGGCAGGAGAATCGCTTGAACCTAGGAGGCGGAGGCTGCAAGTCGGATGGATCACGAGGTCAAGGAATCGAGACCCGCCTGGCCAACATGGTGACACCGCGTCTCTACTAAAAATACAAAGATTAGCTGGGCATGGCAGTTCCCACCTGCAGTCCCAGCTACTCGGGAGGCTGAAGCAGGAGAATTGCTTGAACCCGGGAGGCGGAGATCGCAGTAAGGCAAGATTGCGCCACTGCACTCCAACCAGGCAACAGAGGGAGACTCTGTCAAATAAAAAAAGGGGGGGCGGTTGAAAAGTACAATCAAGTTAAAGTGAGGTTATTACTACTGCTTCTACAGAAATATAAAGGGTGACAGTGTACTATGAATAATTGCAAGCCAACAAATGGGTTAACCTACAAGAAATGGATAAATTCCTAGAAACAGAAAGCCTCACAAGACTTAATCAGGACAAGAAAATCTGAATAGACCTACAAGCAACTAGTAAGACTAAAGCAGTCATCAAAAAACTCCCGACAAAGAAAAGCCTCACTGGTAATTCCTATGAAACATTTAAAGAAAAATGAACAATCCTCTTGAAACCCCTCAAGAAAAAGATATATAGATATATATATAGATATATATAGACATATATATAGATATATATATAGACATATATATATCTATATATATATATAAAATTTTTTTTTTTCTTCGCTACAACGTCTTGCTTCCTCTGTTGTCCAGGCCGGAGTGCAATGGCACAATCTCAGTTCACTGCGACCTGAGCCTCACAGCCTCCCTCGTAGCTGGGACTACAGGCACGTGCCACCATGCCCAGCTAATTTTTGTAACATTTTGTCCAGAGGCTCGCCATCTTGCCCAGGCTGATTGCGAACTTTCTAGGCTCACACGATTCGCCTGCCTCGGCCTCCCAAAGTGCTAGGATTGCAGGTGGGAGTCACCACAATGGCCACTACAAAAACTTTAAGATGGAACACTTTGAAACTCATTCTACTAAGCCAGCATTACACTTTGGTACAAAAACCAAATGCTACAACTAGAGAGCAACATCCCATCAGCAGCACGCTAGCAAACCCAGCAGCTCAAGCGGCCTTCTCACTTCAGCCTCCCGAGTGGTGGGAGTGCAGGCGTGTGCCCCATGCCCGGCTCATTTTTTATTTTCCTTTTTTGGTAAGACACAGGGTTTCACCATATAGCCCAGGCTGGAATTTTAACTGCTTTTTATTCTCGTGTCCTGGGTTAGGGTCGCTCATTCACCCGCGGGGATCCAGTACAACGGCTTACCCAGGAAGCCCTGCTTCCCGCTAAAATGCAAACCATAGTAGTCCCGTCTGATTCCGTCGACATCCCCCCACCACCTCAGTCCAGTCTGGATCCTTGTCTCCTAACGGGGGATCTTGGGGACCTCCAGAACTTCGGCCATGGGGGAATGAGGAGCGGGCTCCAGAGCCTGCTGCCGGCCGGCCGACCAACACTTGAGCTGGCGGGAATAGTGCCTCGCCGCCGTCTGGGAGGCTCAGCTGGGCCCCGACAGCCCAAGATGACAGGGCATCCAGGACAGCGCCCATTGGACATCTGAGGGCTCTCCTTCACCACGCGACCCCATGACCACCCGGCCCGTGGCCCTGCATGACCTGAGCTTCAACCAGGAGAACCTACCCGGAGCCCGTGGAGCACATGGCCCTGATGGAATGAATTCGCAGGCGGCTAGCCATGTCTTGCAACACCTGCAAGGTACTCGCCACCGGCCTGGCCTCCTCCGGCATCTCAGCCTTTGCCTTAGCGTCCGCCATCAGCCCAATCCCGTTGGTGTCTCAAAAGCAAGCGCAATCTCTACAGCGTCTGAAGAGCGAATGATGGCGGTGTGCTGCCTAGCACACTTATGTGATGTGGCATGGCTCCCTCCGCGTGCTGCGTGCAGCTCCCTCCGCGTGCTGCTACCTCCGCGAGCAATTCACGGGATTGGGAATGTTTGTGACTTACGTGTGCAACGTTATTGAAAATAGTCCTGTTCTCATCTTGTCTCATGCCAACAATCCCAAAAGGGCTCCCTCCGCGGATGCAGGGTCTCCTTTCCTTGCGCAAAAAGTTCCGGCACCAGCTGCGTAATGCCTCACGTGGCACTAGGTGGTGCTGCACGTGACACGTCCCTCCGCAACTGTTAAGGCAGCAGGGGAGGTATTGTTGCGATTTTCTTTTGCGGTAAATGGTCACCCTTCCCCCACAGCAGCCCGAGCTGTGCGTGTGCGTTGGGGGGTGGTGCACTCAGGGTTCTGAGACCGTGTGGCGCCTGCGCGAGCCTCCTTTCTCTTTTTAGAACGTTGTATGAGACAAGTCCCATGTAATTGTTGAGGTGAGGTTCTCCCGTTGCCAGCCTGTGACAGGGTGACTTGAGTGAACCCTGGTAACTAGGGAATGTGCGGAATGTGCTCGCCGTGTGTCTGAAATGTCCCATGTCTAGCCTCTACGTAAGTCTCAGCTCTTTTCCCCGCCTCTGAGGTGACCCACCTGGACCCAAAATGGCTCCCAGCGGCACCAGCTCGACAGCGCCGTGCCCAAGTCCAGACCCGCAGGAGCCCAAGTGCTGTTTCTTGGTACAAAAATGCCAAATTTCTGTGTGAGCTCAAGTCACACTGCCTGGTCAGGGCACAGGCTGAATGCCCTTGAGTACCCATGTTCTGCTGGGTTAAAGGGAATGAATGTTTAAATTTTTAATTGAGCGGCCAGGCGTGGTGGCTCAGGTCTGTAATCCCAGCACCTTGGGAGGCGAAGGTAGGTGGATCACCTGAGGTCAGGAGTTCCAGACCAGCCTGGCCAACATGGTGAAACCCTGTCTCTACAAAAAATACAAAAATTAGTCTTGGTGTCGGGCATCCGTAGTCCCAGCTACTCAGGAGTTTGAGGCAGGAGAATCGCTTGAACCCGGGAGGTGGAGGCTGCAGTGAGCCAAGATCACGCCACTGCATTCCAGCCTGGGAAACAAAAGCGAAACTCCGTCTTAAAAAAAAAAAAAAAAATGGCCGGGCGCAGTGCCGCATACTTGTAATCCCAGCACTTTGAGAAGCCGAGGCGGATGGATCACCGCCCACCACCTCAGTCCAGTCTGGATCCTTGTCTCCTAACGGGGGATCCTGGGGACCTCCAGAACTTCGCCCATGGGGGAATAAGGAGTTCGAAACAAGCCTGACGAACATGGTGAAACCCCGTCTGTACTAAATACAAAAAATTTAGCCGGGCATCGTGGTGCATGCCTGTAATCCGAGGTACTTGAGAGTCTGAGACTTGAGAATCGCTTGTACCTGGGAGATGGAGGTTGCAGTGAGCCAAGATTTTGCCATTGCACTTCAGCCTGGGCAACAAGAGTGGAACTCCATGTCAAAAAAAAAAAAAAAAAAAAACCAACCAAACAAACAAAAAAAACAGGCCACCTAACTTCGATGAAAAAACCCGAACCTGTTTAGATTCCCACTTGCAGAGTGTGTGACGGCACATTCCGCTGCATTCTCGCCAACCCTGGACATTGTTAGGCTTTGTAATTTTTGGCGTTCCGGTGGATGAGAAAATAGTATTTAACCATCGCTTTTCGTTTACCATTCCTGATCACCTTGCAGTTACGCATTTTTCATACGTTTATTGCCTTTCGTTTTTTGTCCTGTCTGAATTGTCCGTGGCTACCCTTTAATGTCTTTATATTGGGTTTTTTACTCTTAGTTTACTATTTGCCCTTCTTTATATATTGTGTTGATTCATCTATTAGCTATATTCCAAGCATTTTTTTTCTTATTTTGTTGCTTTTATTTACTTATTTTTTGAGACAGGGTCTCAGTCTGCCTCCCGGGCCAGAGGGCAGTGGTGCAATCATGGCTCACTGCAGCCTCGACCTCCCTGGGATCAAGCAATCCTCCCGTCTCAGCCTCCTGGGTAACTGGGGCTACAGGTGTGCACCACCACTCCAGGATAATTTTTGTATTAAAATTTTTTCATAGAAATGGGGGTTTCGCCATGTTGCCCAGGCAGGTATCCACCTCTTGGGCTCAGGATATTCACCCACCTTGGCCTCTTAAAGTGCTGGGATTACAGGGGTGAGCCACCACGTCTGGTCCCTTATTTTTTTTGTTCCCCTTTCTTTCTTTTTCTTTTTTTTATTAATCAAGTCCCATATTTTTTCTCCCCTTGGTTATTTGGATGCTATGTCTCTATTCTAGTGATTACTTCTTCTTCTTCTTTTTTGTTTTTTTTTTTTTTTGAGACAGTGTCTCACTCTGTTGGCCAGGCTGGAGTGCAGTGGTAGTGGTACAATCTCAGCTCACTGCAACCTCTGCCTCCTGGGCTCAAGCAATTCTGCTGCTTCAGCCTCCCCAGTAGTAGCTGGGAGTACAGTTGTGTGCCACCATGCCCAGCTAATTTCTGTATTTTTAGTAGAGATAGGTTTTCACCTATCTCTGTTGGCCAGGCTGGTCTCCAACTTCTGACCTCAGATGATCTGCCTGCATCGGCCTCCCAAAGTGCTGGGATTACAGGTGTGAGCCACTGTGCCAGACCACTTTTTTTTTTTTTTTTTTTTTTGAGACAAAGTCTCACTCTGCCGCTCAGGTTGGAGGGCAGTAGCACGATCACAGGTCGCTGCAGCCTCTACTCGCTGGGCACAAGTGATCCTCCTGCCGCAGCATCCCGAGTAGCTAGGACCACAGGTACACACCACTGCCCTGGCATGACTTGCTTTTTAAACAGTTGTTAAATTCTTACATTTGCCAATGGTGTACGGAATTCTTTCATGTCTAAAAATGTCTTTAACCCCATGGTTGACAGTTTGGGTGTAGAATTTTAGGCTGGGAAATCATTTTTCCCTCAGAATTTCGAAGGCAGCAATTCATTGTCTTTTTTTTTTTTTTTTTTAAATGGAGTCTTGCTCTGTTGCCCAGGCTGGAGTGCAGGGGTGTGATCTCAGCTCACTGCAACCTCTGCCTCCTGGGTTCAAGTGATTCTCCTGCCTCAGCCTCCCAAGTAGCTAGGATTACAGGTACTCGCCACCATGCCCGGCTAATATTCGTATTTTTAGTGGAGATGGGATTTCCCCATGTTGGCCAGGCTGGTCTCAAACTCTTGACTTCAAGTGATCCGCCTGCCTGGGCCTTCCAGAGCGCTGGGATTACAGGCGTGAGCCACGGCAGCCGGCCAGCACTTTATTGTCTTATAGTTCCCCGTGCTGTTGCTGAAATCTGAAGCCATTCTGACTTCTGATTCTTTGAGTGTGACCTATTTTTTTTCTTTCTGGTAGTTATTCTGTCAGTGTATCGAAGGTATCAGTCAACTATCTTCTGGATTGCACTGATGCTATTGAGAAGGCAGCCTGCCATCTAAGTCACGGTTTTAAAGGTAATTGGCTTTTTTCCTCTGGCTGCTTTTAATATCTTGTGTCTAGGTGTGAACTTATTTCTGTCTTCTCTGCTTGGGATTTATTGGACTTCTTGAATTTGTGGATTTGTGTCTTTCTTCAGTTCTGGAAACTTCTTAGGGAGTACCTCTTAAAATATTGCTGCTGCTGCAGCCGGACAGGGTGGCTCACGCCTGTAATCCCAGCACTTTGGGAGTTCCAGGCAGGCAGATCACCTGATGTCAGAAGTTTGAGAACGGCCTTGGCAACATGGCGAAACCCCGTCTCTACTAAAAATACAAAAGAATTAGCTGGGCAGGGTGGCTCACGCCTGTAGTCCCAGCTACTCGGTAGGCTGAGTCTTGAGAATTGCTTGAACCCGGGCGGCAGAGGTTGGCAGTGAGCTGAGTGTGCCACTGCACTCCAGCCTGGGCAGCAGAGTGAGACTCTATGTCAATTAAAAAACAATTGCCGCTGCTTTATTCTCTCTGTCTTCTCTCTCTGGCGTGACAATTGGATTTTTGTTAGACCTACTCATGCTACCTTCCATGTCTTCTATTTTTGAAGTTTCCTATATCTTTGTGCCTCTTTGCTGCATTCTGGTAACTTTCTATAGCTCGTCTGTACAATTTACTAATAGTCTCTCCAGCCATATCTAATCTGCCATTAAATTCATCTATTGAACATTTATTTATTGATTTATTTTTGAGACGGAGTTCACTCTACCGCCCAAGCTGGAGTGCAGTAGTGCAATCTCAGCTCACTGCAACCTCTGCCTCCTGGGTTCAAGCGATTCTCCTGCCTCAGCCTCCCGAGTAGCTGAAACTACAGGCTTGTGGCATCATGCCCAGCTAATTTTCGTATTTTTAGTAGAGATGGGGTTTCACCATGTTGTCCAGGCTGGTCTCGAACTCCTGATCTCAAGTGTTCCACCAACCTTGGCCTCCCAAAGTGCTTGGATTACAGGCATCAGTCACTACACCCAGCCTCATAATTTAATTTTTGAGGTACGGTCTCACTGTGCCACCCAGGCTGGAGTTCAGTGGCACAATCTTGGCTCACTGCAACTTCTGCCTCCCGGGTTCAAGCGATTCTCCCACCTCACCCTCCCGAGTAGCTGGGATTACACATGCATGCCACCACGCCTGACTAATTTTTGTATTTTTTTTTTTTTTTTTTATATAGACAGGGTTTCACCATGTTGGGCAGACTGGTCTTGAACTCCTGACCTCAAGTGACCTACCTGCCTGAGCCTCCTGAAGTGCTGAGATTACAGGGATGAGCCACCACACCTGGTCTATATTGAACATTTAGTTTTAAAACTGTGAAATCTGGCATATGTATATAAAGGTGCAGAAAACATTGAGACATGTTTTAAGAAATAACGATTGGGTGAACACACATTTAACCACTACTCAGGCCAGGCACTCCAGCCTCCGTGGTCACCCCAATCATAATCCCCTTCTCCCAATCCCCTTCTCCCTCCCGAGTGGGAACCATCGTCCTGGGGTTTCTGTTGCCACCATCCGTACTGCTCTTTCTGCTTTCTGGCCTGCGTAGTCATCCCTACACAATATCGTGTAGTTTTGCCTGCTCTTGGAACGTCTGTAAATGGAACCATATTTAGTATGGATTTTCTGTTTGGTTTCTTTTTTCAACATTATGCTTATGAAATACATTTGTGTTTTTCAAGGATGGAGTTCATTCTCATTGCTGTACAGTAGTATATTGTTGCATATACTACAATTGACTTACACTTTCTGGGCAGGTGGGTTGTTTCTAGTAGTTGGGTATTGGGAACATCAGTGTACCTGGGAGTATTGCCTATGAATGCAGTTGCTGGATCATTTGGTATGCATGTCTTCAACTTTGTGATACTGTCAAGTGTTTTTCTAAGGTGGTTGTATCAGTTTGCTTCCCACCGGTAATGACTGAGGGTTCGTGTTGCTCCATATCCTTGCCAACACTTATTATTGTTAGTCTGTGTAAGTTTGACCGATCTACTGGGTGCATAGTGGTATCACTTTGTGTTTTAAAAATTGAGGTATAGGCCAGACTCGGTGGCTCACACCTGTAATCTCAGCACTTTGGGAGGCCGAGGTGGGTGGATCGCTTGAGCCCAGGAGTTCGAAACTAGCCTGGGCAACATGGTGAAA
>PVKV010029247.1:0-23896 GCA_004027835.1 Alouatta palliata | reverse complement strand
TCTCGATCTCTTGACCTCGTGATCCACCTGCCTCGGCCTCCCAAAGTGCTGGGATTACAGGCGTGAGCCACCGCGCCCGGCTGCATCTTTCTTTTTTGAGGCAGAGTGTCACTGGTTGCCCAGGCTGGAGTACAGTGGCATGCTCTTGCCTCAATGCAACCTACACCTCCCAGGTTCAAGTGATCCAACTGCCTCAGCCTCCTGAGTAGTTGAAACTATAGGCACGCGTCACTATGCCCAGCTAATTTTTGTATTTTTAGTAGAGATGGGGTTTCACCATGTTGGCCAGGCTGGTCTCAAACTCCTGACTTCAGGTGATTTGCCCACCTCAGCCTCCTAAATTACTAGGATTACAGGTGTGAGCCACTGCACCCGACCTATACACATCATATTAAAGAAGTTTTCTCCTACACTTCACTTGCTAGGACATTAAACAGTAATTAATGATTATTGAATTTTAGCTCCCATCGACAGAAATAATCGTATGGTTTTTCCTCAAACCTTCAATGTAATATACATCAATAATTTCGTAATGATAAACTATGCTTGTGTTTTAGATATATTCAGTATCTCTTATTTTTTTTTAGAACACATTACTAAATTAGGTTGGCTCATTGGCTAATAATTTCATTTAGAATTTTTGCTTCTCTCTGAGAATAACTTTTCTTTTTGGTAGTTTTCTTATCCAGTTTTGATAAGAGAACAGCTTCAAATAATAAAATTGATAAACCTACCATTTAAAAACGTTCTGGGTACAGTTGTTTCTTCAAAGTCTGGTAGAATTTGCCTGTACTAACATGTGAAACTGGTACTTTTTTTTTTTTTTTGAGACAGGAGTTTCACTCTTATTGCCCAGGCTGGAGTGCAATGGCGAAAATTTGGCTCACTGCAACCTCCATCTCCCAGGTTCAAGCAATTCTCTTGCCTCAGCCTCCTGAGTAGCTGGGATTACAAGCATGCACCACCACGCCTGGCCAATTTTGTATTTTTTGGTAGAGACAGGGTTTCTCCATGTTGGTAAGGCTGGTCTTGAACTCCTAACCTGAGGTGATCTATCCACCTTGGCCTTCCAAAGTACTGGGACTATAGGTGTGAGCCACCACACCTGGCCAGAAACTGGTACTTTTTTTTTTTGTTTTAGAAGGAGTCTTGCTCTGTTGCCCAGGCTGGAGTGCACTGGCATGATCTTGGCTCACTGCAACCTCCACCTCCCAGATTCAAGCAATCCTCTGCCCTAACCTCCCGAGTAGCTGGGATTACAGGTGCCTGCCAACATGCCTGGCTAATTTTTTTGTATTTTTATTAAAGACAGGGTTTCATCATCTTGGCCAGGCTGGTCTTGAACTCCTTTGTGATCCACCTGCCTTGGCCTGCCAAAGTGCTGGGATTACAGGTGTGAGTCACTGCACCCAGTCTGGTACTCTTTTTATCAGGTAAATCTTTCCTACTCATCATAAGCTTTTTGGGTGAGGGTGTTGTGTGGGACTGTCAAGAATTCACTAACATTTTTTGACCTCATCTTAAGTCAGTTTGGGTAGTTAGAGCCTTGGACTGAAATAAATCACGGTCTGCCTAAGAGAGATACCAACAAGAAGCTGAACACTCACTTCTACACTGGCGTAATCACACATGGAACACTTGAATGGCTTCTCGTGGGTGTGTTTATAACGACGATGCCGAACCAATTCTCCACTGGTCACAAAGGCCATGTCACAGTCTGGGCACTTGTGAGGACGAGTACCTAGAGAAAAGATGGAATAACACAAAGAGCAAAATCAACGAACAGTTAATGACAGAGTTCAATGTGTGGCACAGAATTGCTGTGAGATTGGACCCTAGTCATCCCATTAACTGCACTGGGTTGAAAGTAGCTCCAAAAGCTATGGGAGGCCCTCAATGAATTTATAATACTAACTCCAGGATGTGAGAACACATGCCAAACATTTAGTTTCTCTTAATTACCCATCTGAATCTGCTGCCTTTGAATATAAAAACCTTCTTCTTCCTATTTTGTAAATATCCTGGTCATTATGGATTAAAAGTTAACAGAGACTAGGTTTCGTGGCTCATGCCTGTAATCCCAGAACTCTGGGAAGCCAAGAGTTTGAAACCAGCCTGGGCAATATAGCAAGAGTCCATGTCTTTTAAAACAACAACAACAAAAAACCTTCAAGTACAGGTTAGAGAATTAATGAGTATTTGACATCAGATCCTTTTGCAAAACAGATCTGTTTTATGACTATAAACACAGAGCCACTGGGCTATCCTTATTCTGAAAATTTCTTTTAAAAACACAAGCAGGCTGGGCATAGTGGCTCACCCCAATAATGCCAGCACTTTGGGAGGCCGAGGCAGATGGATCACCTGAGGTGGGGAGTCGGAGACCAGCCTGACCAACATGGAGAAACACTGTCTCCACTAAAAATACAAAATGAGATGGGTGTGGTGGCACATGCCTGTAATCCCAGCTACTCAGGAGGCTGAGGCAGAATAATCTCTTGAACCCAGGAGGCACACATTGTGGTGAGCTGAGATAATGCCATTGCACTCCAGCCTGGGCAACAAAAGTGAAACTCCATCTCTAAAACAAAACACAAGCATATAGCTTGTTTTCTGTACACATCTGTCATGATAAGGGATTTCAGAGGCTTATCACAGGCTTTACATAGTATTGCCTTTTATGTGATTTAAACAAATCATTTTCAAATGTCTATGTCTAATATGCTGTGATCATTCTGAATGTCAATTCATCTAATATTTAAACATTTTTATGAATAATATACTCTCTACATTTCCTGTAGTCTTTCTCTGAAGTAATCTTAGAGGCAAAACTGACAGCACAATGCAGTGCTAGTTTCACAGACTAGTGATCATCTGTAATTGTGGGCAGCAGGTAAGGGGTGACAGCAAAGTAGTCCCAAATGCTAAAACCAAAGGAAGGCTGCCTTTGAGAAAAGAATTAGGAAGAGCCACAATGTAATGAATGGAACTAGCCATCTGCAGAAATGATTTTCTTTGAGAATGAAGAAAATGCTGGAGAGACGAAGAATGACTGGAGTACAATAAAAACTAAGCAATTTCAAGAAATGTTAGTTTGTTCATTCAATTTGTTTCTTTAGTACCACTAAGGATCCACAGTAAAGCACAGAATTCTTTCTGTGAAAAGTGTATACAGTCTGGTATTACAGATAAGTAAAATAATTAACAAGAGAAGAAAAAGTAGGATCCAGTTTTCTTTTCTCTTTGTGTTTGAGACAGGGTCTTCCTCTGTTGCTCAGCTGGAGTGCAGTGATACGATCAAGGCACACTGCAGTGTTGATTTCCCAGACTCAAGTGATCCTTCTACTTCAGCTTTTCCAGTACCTGAGACTACAGTTTTGTAACACCACACCTGGCTTTTTTATATTTTGTAGAGATGGGGTCTTGTCATGTTGCCCAGTCTTGTCTCAAACTCCTGGGCTCAAGCAATCCTCCTGCCTCGGCCCCGCAAAGTGCTGGGATTACAGGTGTGAGCTACCATGCCTGGTCTTCTTTTAGAACCAAGTAAGCTAAAAAATAAATGCCAGCGGCCAGGCGCAGTGGCTCACACCTGTAATTCCTGGTGAACCAAGGCAGTCGGATCACGAGGTCAAGAGATTGACCCCATCCTGGCCAACATGGTGAAACCCCATCTCTACTAAAAATATAAAAATTACCTGGGTGTGGTGGTGGGTGCCTGTAGTTCCAGCTACTCGGGAGGTTGAGGTAGGAGAATCACTTGAACCCGGGAGCCAAGATCGTGCCACTGCACTCCAGCCTGGCTACAGAGTGAGACTCTGTCTCAAAAAAATAATAATTAGGCTGGGCACAGGGGATCACGCATGTAATCCCAGCACTTTGGGAGGCCGAGGCGAGTGGATCACCTGAGGTCAGGAGTTTGAGACCAGCCTGGCCAACATGGTGAGAACTTCACCTCTTAAAAATAAATAAATAAAAAAATGCCGGTGTTTGCCTAGTACTATCCAGGGGAGAAGGAGACCTGCCTCTGACAGACAGAAGTATGGCAATTAGCAAAGAAGTGGTCACTGCTGTGGGGCAGGGATTTCCATGGCTGTATTACATGACCAGCTACATCCCTTCGCTCGAGGCCCTATCCTTTTTCCCTTTTTTGAGACGAAGTCTCTTGCTCTGTCGCCCAGGCTGTAGTGCAGTGGGGCATGATTTTGGCTCACTGCAATCTCTGCCTTTCAGGTTGAAGCAATTCTCCTGCCTCAGCCTGCCAAGTAGCTGGGACTATAGGTGCATGCCACCACACCTGGCTAATTTTTGTATTTCTAGTGGAGATGGGGTTTCACCATATTGGCCAGACAGGTCTCAAACTCCTGACCTCAAGTGATCCGCCCACCTCAGCCTCCCCAGGTGTGGAGATTACAGTTGTGAGCCACCATGCCCAGCCATCAAGGCCTATCTTTACCAAGTCAGCTTTCAATTGCTACATTTTTTTTTTTTTTTGAAACAGAGTCTTGCTCTGTCACCCAGGCTAGAGTGCAGTGGTGTGATCTCCACTCACTACACTTCTGCCTCCTGGATTCAAGTGATTCCCATTTCAGCCTCCCGAGTAGCTGGGACTACAGGCACGTGCCACCATGCCTGGCTAATTCTTATATTTTTAGTAGAGACGGGGTTTTGCCACATTGGCCAGGCTGGTCTTGAACTCCTGACCTGAGGTGATCCACCCGCCTCAGCCTCTCAAAGTGCTGGAATTACAGGCAAGAGCCACAACGTCCAGCCAATACAGGATCCTAACAGAGGCAAAGGCGCCCCCTAGAATGCAATATAACTGCATCTGGAACATAAAAAGGTATACTTCTCACCATAAAATGATATTCTTGGTGTATCATGCACCTGCTCTTGTGTGTTTTGTTGGTAGGGATCAGTCCTGCCAAATTCGTTGAGTAACCCAGACAAACTACACCTCTTATTTTCAAAGCTGGAGATTAGACAGAGAAAACCCACATCAAGGCACACCTATCTTGGGAAGTCCTGTTATGGGGCCAGTATTTATTTATTTTGTAAGGCAGAGTCTTGCTCTGTCATCTAGGCTGGAGTGCAGTGGCATGATCTTGGCTTAATGCAACCTTTGCAAACCGCATTCAAGTGATTCTCCTGCCTTAGCCACCCAAGTAGCTGGGTTTATAGGTGTGCACCACCACACCCGACTGACTTTTGTATTGTTAGTAGAGAGGAGGTTTGCCATTCTGGCCAGGCTGGTCTCAAACTCCTGTCCTCAAGTGATATACCCCCCACTGGCCTCCCAAAGTGTTGGGATCACCTAGTTACTTTTCTTTAGTCATATGCCCCATCCTAGCGTCTTCAAAGTGCCAAATAAAGCATATTGTCAAGTGTCTGAGTAGAAACTGGGGAGAAGTTAAGAAGTGACTAAGTCACATTAGTGAAGAATCCACTCATGTACAGCATACTGTTTGTGATTAACACCTACTTGATCACGGTCATCTGACAACCAACACAACAAATGTAAAACAAAAGTTGTCATTAGAATTTTTTTTTCCTTTTTTTAAATTTTTTATTTTTTAAAGAGACGGGGTCTCGCTATGTTGCCCAGGCTGGAGTGCAGTGGCTCTTCACAGGCGCGATCCCACTACGGATCAGCACAGGAGTTTTGACCTGCTCCCTTTCCGACCTGGGCCAGTTCACCACTCCTTAGGCAACCTGGTCGTCCTTCGCTCCTGGGAGGTCACCATACTGATGCCAAACTTAGTGCTGATACCCGATCGGCATAGCGCACTACAGCCCACAACTCGTAGGCTCAAGCAATCCTCCCACCTCAGCCTCCCGAGTAGCTGGGACTACAGGCACATGTCACAGTGCCCAGCATCATTAGAAATTTTTAAAAGCCTAAAAAACAAAAACAGGAGTTGTCATATAAAATGAAGTAGAGCATATGGATAGAAGAAAGTTATTCTGCATGAAAAACCATGTGAGAAGACTTGTAGCCAAGTGCCTACACTGAGATAAACAGCCCAGAAGAGCTTAAAGAGAGGTTTAGTGCACAGAGTCCCTCCACTTTAGAGACCTCTTGGAACCCAGCCACAGCCACCACAAAGCTAGTATCAGAACACCTGAACACTGAAGTATGTAAGGTGCTCAAACAAATGTGTGAATTGTCAGAATAATGCCTTAAGTTTTCCATTCTGAAATTACTTATCTTCCTTGATGTGAAACAATCAGAAACAAAAAGTGTCTTTTTGTTTTTGAGATGGGGTCTCACTCTGTCGCCCAGGCTGGACTGTAGTGGCACAATCTTGGCTCACTGCAACACCTGTCTCCTGGGTTTCAAACGATTCTCCTGCCTTTGCCTCCTGAGTAGCTGGGATTACAAGCACCCGCCACCACACCTGGCTAATGTTATGTGTTTCTAGTAGACAGATGGGGTTTTGCCATGTTGGCCAGGCTGGTCTCCAACTTCTGGTCTCAAGTGATCCACCTGCCTTGCCTCTCAAAATGCTAGAATTACAGGCATCAGCCACTGTGCCTAACCTTTTTTTTTTTTTTTTTTTTTAATATCTTCCTAAGCATTTATTTTGCTTTGCGGCATTTGATTTTCAATGAAAATGAAATGTTTTCTTATCTAATTTCCTTTAGAAATACTTAATTATGTTCTTCAGTTCTCAGTAATGACCTTTCAACATGAAATTTAAATATGAAGTTATTCTGTAATTCATTCATTTTCAATATGCCAGTTCAGAGAAAGATGTCCGGACTTTGCCAGTATTATAGATTTTAAAGTTAAAAAGGGCAAAGACTTGTTTTATTCTAGAAAACTCATTGCTTCTGAGTTGGTGTGTCACAATATGGCACATTTTCTATAAGAAGGTCGTTCCTAGGGACCAGTTTCAGTGTATTGTGGTCTGTGTGAATACCTTGTATAACAGATGTTCTGAGTAACAATTCAACATCAGAACCTATTTTCATTAGCTCTTCTATTTTCTTAGGAGAAGTTTCACTTTTATTATTTTTGAATTCTTCATTTATCTTTATTCTGGCTGCTTCTAATGCTCTGGCATCATTTTTAAAAACTTGTTGTCTGGTCCTGTGCAGTGTTTTAAAGGGCTGTAAAACCTTGACTGCCTGGCCCATGGCTCTCCTCACTGCGGCCGCTACCTCCAGAGCAGGCGACGAGCCCCCCCGCCTTTTTTTTTTTTTTTTAAAGACAGGGTTTCACCTGGCTGGTCTCGAACTCCTCAGGTGATCCACCTGCCTTGGCCTCCCAAAGTGCTAGGATTACAGGTGTGAGCTACCACGCCAGGCTGTCACTTCTATTTCTAATATTCTTCCTCATATTGCTTGAGACATTTTTTAAGAAATAGGGTGTTACTTTTCATTAAATTTTCTTTACATTTGTCTATAATAAGTCCAAGTGCTTACAATAAAATCAAGATTACAAAAAGGACATCATAAAAAATAATAAAAACTTCCTTTAAATTCTCGCTAGAGTCAGCTTGAATGATACTAAAAACCCAAGTCTGAACATTTGCTGTTATAGTCCCCAACATTCTCATCCAGCAGCACCTGTGTGTGTGTTAAGGTGATTCCTCAGGAGGGTGACTGTTCTGAATGCCCTGCCGCAGAGATGGCACTTGTGTGGTCTCTCATCAGTGTGGCTTTTCATGTGACGATCCAAATTTGAACGCCGTGGACACGTGTAACTGCAAAGCTCACACTGGAATGTCTTCTTTACACCTATATGCAAAATAAAACACTTGCTGCAGAGTTTCAAAGTGTTAAGATTAATCCTTATCTTAAATTTCTACAAATATATTAACTTTTAATAACAAAACCAATATAAGTCATATTAAGTCATAATTCTCATGTTACTAATACATTTACTTCTTCTTTAGGATTAAAAGAAGAGCACTCAATCTGGAAAAAACTTCTTTTAGACTGGTTTTAAAGAGTGGTACCCAAGTAACAACCTTTTACAAATATGGTTAATATAAAACAATGTGCATATGCACTGTGCTGTGTGCTTATCCCAAAATGGTTTTATGAAACCACTATGATAAACTTGTTTTACCTTTCTTTTTAATTTTTGTTGGCTTTGGAGGCTTCATATTACCAACCACTTTCTCTGCATTAACCTCTGATAGCAGACCCTCCTGCTGTTCTTCTTCAAAATCATAGACAGACACATCCACATCTTTGCCCTCCTCTGTGTAACGCAGTTTGCTCTTTTTGGTTTTCTTTGTTTTTTTGGCTGGTGGCTGATAGTCTGGGTCTTTTTGCCAACTAGGATCTTCCTGGGGTGGAAGTTCCCCTTGTTCTAGTGTCTCCACCTCTCCATTGGCCCCCACCTTAACCACCTGAAAACCTTCAGGCAAGGGTAAGGTGTGGCATATCATGGGTTCACTTTCTGCAAGGCCCTCTTTAGATACTTCATTCTCATAAGCCCCCTGGAGTTCTTCTACTGAAGTAGTAGCAACAGGTACAGTCACAGGAACAGGTACTTGAACAAGCTGAAGCTCTCCTATGTTTATGGGCTGTTCCTCCATATTTACAACCTGTAAAGTTATAATCTGGGTATCGTCCACAGCAGCTTCTGCTTCTGGAGCCACTGTACCCTCCATTACTTCAGTCTTCATCTGAAGAAGGGTGGGGTCCAGCTGTTCCATCATTACCATCTGTACACTGCTGTTGACATCCTGGACCACCTCACCCCCATCCGTCTGGTTCTGGGGTAGGTGGCAGGCATCTTCTTCCTGGCCCCCTTCCCGGCGTCTCTGGTAAGTCTTTCTCTCCTTTCCTTTAATAAAAGTTTCGGATTCCTCCACAATGGCTTCGACCGCCTCACCTTCCATTTCCCCTTCCTTTATTAAGGGAGAACACAGATTATTATGTAAAGCAATGCATGTCTAAATAAAAACACACATTTTAAAACAAAAAGACCATGGTGAATTAATCAGGCATCAATGGTTAATATTAAAAAAGACACAACAGATATTATGTGCCTCTTGATGGAAGAAAAAACCACTACCAATAAAGCAATCTTGTCAAACAAACTCAAAACCTGTGATACCAATCAAGTCTCTAGATCCAACCCCAATTAACAGAAAATTGGTGACTGAGGGTGTTAGATTACAGTACAGGGATTAAGTCAGTGATATCCATATTGAAGGAAACACTGCAAGATTATATTCAGTTTCTTCTGCAAATAAATAACCAGAAGAATGTAAGGGAAGATTGGAGGGAGAACCAGTAGATCAATGGTTCTCAGCCTGGGGTGACTTGCCTCTAGGAACATTTGGCTAAGACATTTTTGGTTGTCCCTACTGGGCTGGGAAGTGCTACTGATATCTAATGGGTGGAGGCTAGAGACGCTATTATGCATCCTCCAAGGAACAG
Source organism: Alouatta palliata (assembly GCA_004027835.1). Lineage (NCBI taxonomy): Eukaryota > Metazoa > Chordata > Mammalia > Primates > Atelidae > Alouatta > Alouatta palliata. The sequence continues at coordinate 14,497 of PVKV010029247.1, read as the reverse complement.
GTCAGTCCTCCACCACAAAGAACTATCAGGCTCAAGATGTCAAGAGCACTGAGGATGAGAAACTCTGATATAGAGAAAAGAGTCTTAAGAGACAGTAATCAATCACAATGCATGTATCTTCTTTGGATCCTGATTCGAAGCAATAAATGGTGAAAAAAAATGTGACACAAGACAATTAGAAATTTCAACTCTGGATATCTGATGATATTAAAGAATTACTAACAAAACTAGTTTAAATCTTACACATGTAGTGGGGAAGACACTGGTCAAATGACATAAAATTTTAGTTAGTGGGCATAAGTTCAAGAGATCTATTGTATAACATGACTATTATAGTTAATAATAATGTATACGTGAAGATAACTGAGCCTATTTTTAAGTGTTCTCATCACAAAAAATGACAAGGATGTGAGATAATGCACATGTGAATTAGCTTAATTTTCTGCAAAGATAGGGTCTTGCCATGTTTCCAGGCAGGCCTTGAACCCCTGGGCTCACGCAATCCTCCCACCTAGGCCTTCCAAAGTGCTGGGATTACACGTGTGAGCCACTGTGCCTGGCCCTGCCAATGTTTTATAAAAAGCTTTATTAACATAGACAGGCACGGTGGCTCACACCTGTAATCCCAGCACTTTGGGAGGCCAAGGCAGACGCATCACCTAAGGTCGGGAGTTTGAGACCAGCCTGACCAACATGGATAAACCCCCTTTCTACTAAACATACAAAATTAGCTAGGCATGGTGGCGCATGCTTGTAATCCCAGCTACTTGGGAGGCTGAGGCAGAAGAATTGCTTGAACCCAGGAGGCGGAGGTTGTGGTGAGCCGGTATCAAGCTATTGCACTGCAGCCTGAGCAACAAGAGCAAAACTCCATCTCAAAAAAAAAAAAAAAAAGCTTTATTAAGGTATAATTGACATACAAAAAGTTTACATGTATTTAATGTATACATTTTGATGAATTTGGACATATGCATGTATCTGTGATACTATTACTACAAAGTACTAAACATACCTCCAAAATTTCCTTGTATTTTTGTTTTTGGTGATAAGAACATTCATCATGAGATCCATCCTCAACATAATTCAAAGTGCACGATACCATATGATTAATATAGGAACTATGTTGTGTAGCAGATCTCTAGAACTTATTCATCTTGCATAACTGGAACTTTATACCCACTGAGTAGCAGTTCCCCATTTTCCCCTCTCTGTCAAAGTTTTTTGAAGCCAAACTCTGAACTTAGATTTAGACTGCAATGGCCCTGCTTGTAGACACCACACAAAACTGCTCCATGTCATACCATCAACTTGGTATCTCTCCCCACAGCCCCCCAATGAGATCATGAATTTCCTGAGGATAAGAACCACATCTAACAAGTGGTTTTTACTCTTTTGCACTGTGCCCAGGTTGGTAAGTACTCAATAAACGCCAACCAAACTGAATATACAATAGAAAACAGAAAACAAATCAGCAAATTCACAGTATTTGGCTCTTAAATCTTGTGAATGGGCCAGGCACAGTGGCTCATGCCTGTAATCCCAGCACTTTGGGAGGCCAAGGCTGGTGGATCAGTTGAGGCCAGGAGTTCAAGACAAGCCTGGCTTACATGGCGAAACCCCATCTCTACTAAAAATACAAAAATTAGCCAGGCATGGTGGCACACACCTATAATCCCAGCTACTTGAGAGGCTGAGACATGAGAATAGCTTGAAGCCTGGAGCTGAGAACATGCCCGTGCACTCCAGCCTGGGCAACAGAGTGAGACTCTGTCTCAAAAACAAAAACAAAAACAAACAAACAAACAAACAAAAATCTTGTGAATGACACTAACTAAATAAGAGCAAAATAAGGGCTGGGCATGGTGGCTCACGCCCGTAATCCCAGCACTTTGGGAGGCCAAAGCGAGTGCATCATCTGAGGTCAGGAGTTGGAGATCATCCTGGCCAACATGGTAAAACCCCATCTCTTTAAAAAAAAAAAAAAAAAAAAGAAAGAAAGAAAAAGAAAAAGAAAAAAAAAAAAAGTAAAATAGGTCAGGCCAGGCAGCGTAGTGGCTCATGCCTGTAATCCCAGCACTTTGGGAGGCTGAGGATGGTGGATCATTTGAGGTCAAAAGTTCGAGATCAGCCTGGCCAACATGGTGAAAACCCATTTCTACTAAAAATACAGAAAGTTAGCCCGGCACCGTGACGGCTGCCTGTAATCCCAGCCAGTGCACCCCAGCCTGGGCTACAGAGCGAGACTTCATCTCTAAATAAGTAAGTAAATAAAGATAAAAATACAAAAATTAGCCAGTGTGGTAGCACATGCCCGTAAATCCCAGCTACTTGGGAGGCTGAGGCAGAATTACTTGAACTGGGGAGGTGGAGGTTGCAGTGAGCCAAGATCGTGCCACTGCACTGCAGCCAGGGTGACGGAGTGAGACTTCTTCTTTAAAAAAAAAAAGTAAAATAGTTGTGAACAATCATCTACTTCAAGGCAATAAACTGATCTAACAAAACCCACAAGTACATACAAACTTAGGTCACTTCAAAATTAAAATTTAGGCCAGGTGCCGTGGCTCACACCTATAATCTCAGCATTTTGTGAGGCTGAGGCAGGTAGAATCACCTTTGAAATCAGGAGAGCAAGACAAGCCTGGCCAACATGGCAAAACCCTGTCTCTACTAAAAATACAAAAATTAGCCAGGGGTGGTGGCACATGCCTGTGATCCCAGCTACTTGTGAGGCTGAAGTGGAAGAACTGCTTGAATCTTGGGAGGTGGAAGTTGCAGTGAATCGAGATCAGGCCACTATACTTCCTCCAACCAGGGCAGCAGAGCAAGCCTCTGTATCCAAAAAAAAAAAAAAATAATAATAATAATAATAATAATAATTTATAGCTGGGTGTGGTGGAGTGTGCCTGTAATCCCAGCTACCTGGAAAGCTGAGGCACGAGACTCGCTTGAACCGGGGAGTCAGAGATTACGGTGAGCCGGGAGTGCCACTGTACTCCAGCCTGCAGCCTGGGTGACAGAGTGAAATTGTGTATTTTTGGCCAAGAATACAGCTCAAACAAAGCTTTTGCTACTTCTATTAGAGACACTCTTTTCCAGTTCTGTCTTAACATCATATCCATGTTAGCAGTCAGAGAAGACTCCTTATGCCAGGACCACCTGAGAGGCAGTATAAGAACTACAGAGAGATGGACAAGGCCTGGTCCTACATTATAAGAGTTACAGTCTAACATAAAGGACAAAATAGGTAGTACAATGGTTGAAGGTAAAATTAGGTAGGTTTGGAGAAGGATAACATAACCAGGTATGATAGAAAAATGCTTCATAAATGTGGAATTTGAATGGAACTCTGAAACATGAACAGGACATTTAAAGGCAGAGTTTGGCAGTATGGGGGCAGAGGGTATATTCTGTAGGGGAAGGGTTTGGATTTTAGGGTAGAATAAATACATGTGGGAATTAATTATGAGTAAGAAAAAGAACTGGCTTAAAGCACAGGACAGAGGAGAGGGTAGTAAAACAAGCGAAAGGTGTGCTGGTTGCCCCCACAGTTTGGACAGTCTTGAATAAAATACAAAGACTACACCTCAGACGCTGGCAATGGAAAACCACTTATGCTTTCTGGACAGAGAAGTAAAGATTCACTCATTTCACAAAGAACATGACTTCATTTCCTCAAAAAGGGTGTTTTGCAAAAAATGTATGTTGCGCTTACTACCCCCTTTTGGCTCACAAGGCCCCTCGGTACCTGACCCTATGATAACCTATTCGGATTTATGTCTTGCCCTCTAGCACTTTCCCCTTCAGTCAATTTGTTTGTCTTTTTATCTGGATACAGGTCCCACTGTCATCTCTCTGTTTTTACTCTGTACTTTACGTCTAATCCACTCCTCTCAGCACCAGGTTATCCTTGGCACAACAAAGGTTTCTGAGGTTCTTGTGGCCATTACTTTGCTCCGAATGTGTTTCTGATAAAATAAGGACACAGTTTAGCACTTAAAATTTTCTCAAAATGGGCTGGGCGCAGTGGCTCATGCCTGTCATTCCAACACTTTGGGAGGCCGAGGCAGGCGGTCACGAGGTCAAGAGATCGAGACCATCCTGGCCAACATGGTGAAACCATTTCTACTAAAAATACAAAAATTAGCTGGGCAAAGTCCCAGGTACTCGGGAGGCTGAGGCAGGAGAATTGCTTGAACCGGGGAGGTGGAGGTCGCAGTGAGTCAAGATCGTGCCACTACACTCCAGTCTGGGCGACAGAGCAAGACTCCATCTCCAAAAAAAAAAAAAAAAAAAAAAAAAAAAAAAATCTAAAAATGATCTATTTTCCCAGTTGGGTGTGAAAGCTCTTTGAGGGCAAAAGCCAGGCTTGAAGAACGTACGTTTCTGGACTGATTCAGCAAACCCCACCATCTGTCTGGAACAAAAACAAGGCTCATGGAAAACTCCTGAGGTTGTTGGGTTGCCAGTTTGGTTTATTCTGCCATTACCTTCTTTCATTAGTCCCTTGTTCTTAACAACCAAGAGAAAAATACTACAACATCCAATGCAAAGGCCTCTTACTATGCTGTTCCATGACAATGGGGACAAATGTAACAAAATGATACTGCAGAAGGTGAGGATTAAAGAACATTTGTAGAATGCTTTATAACTTGCCTAAAAATTAAAAATGTCTAAGTGCTAGCATTTTTATTATCTCATTGATACTTCTGACTGTGAAAGACTAAGCATAATCTCCTAACTACAATTAATTTTATATACTCGTACTGTTCAGACAGATTATTTTTAGGATAAAAATTCTCTATACTGGCACTGTTCAACAGAAATACAATGCAAGCCCCTAATAAGCCACACTATATGTAATTTTAAGTTAAAAAATTTCATATTAAAAAGTTAAAAAAAAAAAAACAGGTGAAATGAATTTTAGGAATTTATTTTACTTAGCCCAATATGTCCAAAATATCATTTCAAGGTTTAATCAATTTAAAAAATTGTTATATTTGAGATACAGACTCGCTCTCTTGCCCAGATCGGAGTGCAGTGGCATGATCACAGCTCACTGTAACCTCTAACTCCTAGGCTCCAGTGATCCTCCTGCCTCAGTCTCTCAAGTAGCTAGGACTACAGGTGCATGCCACCATGCTCAACTAATTTTTTTTTTTTGGCAGGGTTTCGTTTGTTGCCCAGGCTGGAGTGCAGTAGAATGGTCATGGCTCATTGCAGCCTTGACTTCCTGGGCTCAGGTGATTTTCACACTTCAGCCTCCCAAGTAGCTGGGACTACAGGTTCATGCCAAAGCACCAAGCTAATTTTTTTTTGGATTTTTATCAGAGGTGGGGTCTCACCATGTTGCCCAGATTTGTCTCGAACTCTTGGGCTCAAGTGATCTGCCCGCCTCAGCCTCCCAAAGCGCTGGGATTACAGGCATGAGCCACCATGCCTGACCTTTAATTTTTTTATTTTGTAATTTTTTTTGCAGAGGTGAGGTCTCACTATGTTGCCCAGACTGGTCTTGAACTCCCAGCCTCAAGCAACTGTTCCATTGTGGACTCCCAAAGTGCTGGGATTACAGTTATGTGTCATTGTGCCCAGGAATATTTTACATTTACAGCATACCTTAATTTGAACCATTTACACTCTAAATTCTCAACAGCAACATGAGGCTAGGGGCTTCTGTACTGAACCAGCAGTTTTGTACTTTTGTTACTCAAAGTATGGTCTGAGGACCAGCAACACTGGCATAACCTTGGAGCTTCTTAGAAACACAGAACATCAGGTCCCACTTTTGACCCACAGAATTAGATTTTGCAAATTTAACATTATACTATTACTGTTTCCCCATTAAGAATTTTTTTTTTCTTAGTCACTCAAAACTACACAACTAAAAAAAAATTTTTAAGAGAAGTTTTTCAGTCCCTAAAAAATCCCAAGTTAGTATCCCTGCAAAGGGAATGATAATCCAAATGTCTGGAGTTAAGGAACAGAGAAAAATCCCAATTTGCTTCAGAATGACATTCTCAGAAAAGGCATCAAAGAACGAAAAATTCACATGCTGTGAATGCAAATGTGTGACCCTGCCAGAGTCACTACGTAATCCCAGACTATTTAAATATCCTCAATAATAAAACTGGCGGAGGGAAAACAATTTTGTTGTCTCCAAGATTTTGCAGCATATAATTTGATGCTACAATCTGAAGAGGATGGAATAAAAATCCATCTGGTCTCTGGTGTGAATCTGAAAACTTAAAATGTTAAAAATTGCTTGCAAGTAACCAAGTCCAACCAAAAAGAGGTCACAGAATTATAAACCACGTAGAAAAAGAAGTGGCACAAAAGAGTAAAATCTGAAACCAATTGTGTTTCCAAGGGGTTGAGCTGACAAGAGCAGTGTCTCACTGTAAAAAAAACAAAACAAAACAAAACAAAACAACAACATACACACATGGCATAAGGTCCATGAAACAACAGCATCTACTCTGGTCTTAGAGCAATAGCTTCTATTTTTATAGAGAAACATCAGACACAAAGTAGCAAGCTATCAGTCTCTCAATACACTGCTTAAAAATCTCAGTGCATCCCATCAAACAGTGGATCCCTCCTTTTACTTAACTTGCTTTACTTCCCTTCCAGAGGAAGTCTCCTCTGAATCATTAAGTAACCAATAGACTGGACCAGGTCACTCTCCCCACTCCCTGGGGACTGTGCTTCTAGCTGCCTCTCCCAACACTAGCAACACCAGCAGCTCCAATCTATCTCCTCCCTTTCTTTACTGCTTTCAAATACTCAGTTCCTCTTAGCACAAAACATACCTAACCCACTCTAATTCCTACATATTTTTTGGCTCTGTCCTTGCTTGAGTTGCCCATGCCTTCTAAGTTTTGTCAAATCTTTTTCTGTGAACCAATACCATCAAAAATAAGTTTATATCACTCAAAGGTGTTTTCACTTACTTCCAGGACACAGTTTTTTCCTCCAGATTAAGAAAATTATCTAACATTCTGATTGTTTTCTCAGCTATTCATTTAAAGGTATATATTATATATATATGTGTGTGTGTGTGTGTGTTCATATTATATATGAAATTTATATATACTTCTATATATGGCTTTGCTCTTCTTTTTTTATTTGTTTTTGTTTTTGAGACAGTGTCTTACTCTGTTGCCCAGGCTGGAATGCAATGGTGCCATCTCAGCTCACTGCAACCTCTGCCTCCTGGGTCCAAGTGATTGTCCTGCCTCAGCCTCCTGAGTGGCTGGGATTATAGGCACCCGCCACTATATCCAGCTGATTTTTGTATTTTTAGTAGAGACCGGGTTTCACCGTGTTAGCCAGGCTGGTCTCAAACTCCTGGCCTCAGGTGATCTGCCCACCTTGTCCTCCCAAAGTACTGGGACTACAGGCATGAGCCACCACGCATGACCTGCTTTCTTATCTTAAAAATCTGTCCTTACAACTAGGTGTGATGGCTCATGCCTGTAATCCCAGCACTTTGGGAAGCTGAGGTAAACCACCTGAGCCCAGGAGTTCAAGCCCAGCACAGGCAACATAGGGAGACCCTATCTCTACAAATAAATTTTTAAAACCATACATTAGCCAGGCTGGGGATGGTGGCTCACACCTGTAATCCCAGCACTTTGGGAGACTGAGGTTGGCAGATTCCTTGAGTCTAGGAGCTTGAGACCAGCTTGGGCAACATGGTGAAATATCATCTCTACAAAAAATAGGCATAGTGGTGAATGCCTGTAGTCCCAGCTACTTGGGAGGATGGGGCAGGAGGATCATTTGAGCTCAGGATGCAGAGGTTACAGTGAGCTGAGATCACACCATTGCACTCCCCAGCCTGGGCAACAGAATATGTGAGACCCTGTCCACAAAAAATAAAATAAATTAAAATACATATATATATATATTTTTTTGAGATGGAGTTTCACTCTGTCGCCCAGGATGGAGTGCAGTGGCACAATCTCAGCTCACTGCAACCTCTGCCTCCCAGTTTCAAGCGATTCTCCTGCCTCAGTCTTCCAAGTAACTGGGACTACAGGCAAGTGCCATCACGCCCAGCTAATTTTTTGTATTTTTAGTGAAGACAGGGTTTCACTGTGCTAGCGAAGATGGTCCCGATCTCCTGATCTCATGATCCACCGTGCCCGGCCCTATCTGTCCTTATCAAAAAGGACTCAATTCCCTCCTTAGCCCTCTGTGGTCCTTTTGTTTGGCCCACAGGTACCACCCCATCAAGAACCACCAGAGCCAACCCAAAGGCTTCTCCTTCATCCTCAATCTCAGTTTCTCTGGCATCTGACAACATGGAACTCATATTCTTCCTTTATAAGCCTCTTTCCTCCCTTGGCTCCCTTCATCTCTGAGCACTCTTTCATCAGCCTCCCTAAGCACACCACACCTTGCACTAGCCTTTTAACCTCCATTGTTTCTACACAAAGGTCTTTCCAATCTATATGTGCAATCCCAGTTTCACTGCCTAAAGGATCTCTCTATGAATGTTTGGCTGTCATCTTCAACTCAAGTATACCCAATTCACACTAACCAACTAAATGAGCTTGGTAAAGTGGATGGGTTAATTGTCTGGACTGTGGTATCACCATAAAATGGAGCTCCTAAGACCAGGTCCTTATTGTGTTTCTCTACCATCTAGGAGAAAACGTGAAGCTTAGATAAAAAACCTTTTGTTATTCAGTCAACTTCTCTGTAGAGGATGAACAGGAGGTTCCTTCAGACTAAGAAGAGCAATCCAGGCAATCAGGGATAAGGGGCTAAAAGGAAAGAAAACTGGCATCTGAGTGCTTCCCTGCCCTTGTTGACTGGTAAGCGTGTGACAAGGGCCTAGCCTCCAACACAGGGATCCCAGGGGCCTGCATCTCCGGGGAGCATGCTGGATCAGCCCTTCCTTCTCTTGCTTCAGCCACTTCTTAGCTAGCTCTATGTTGCTTAAATCTTGCCCATTTAAAACTCCCCTCAACCCTATTGCACGATTTAGTGTCTGTCATCTCTTTTTTCCTACCATGCTCAACTCCACACTTGCTGCCTCTTACCTTCCACTCACCAGTTTGGTTTCTGCTCCCCAATACTTTATGCAGCTGCTCTGAGGCCAGCAATGGCCCTTAACTGGTAAATCCTCCGAGGCTTTCTGTCTTTATCTGACTTGACCTCCCTATGGGATTCAGCATTCTAGTCTAGGCTTTATCCCAGAATTGTGCCAGACCATCAGAAAGCTGGGTATACTTGGGCCACATGGCCTGATCCCCTACAAAACTGCTTTTACTGAGTTTCACTTTGGCATCATGCCTTAGCTTACACTAAAGGATAAGTGGGAGAAATTGCATTGGGAGTTAAATACTTGGAAAAGTTTTCCTTCAAGGGATTTTTTTTCTTTTATTGTGAAGCCTACGTTAACAGGATTATACTGCTATTTTTTTTTAAGCTGGCCACAACTTAATTTGTTGCCTCTCAAACCATGTAATACAGTTCTATTATAATTTGTATTTTCTAGTTTATTTATATCATTTATTATCTGTATTTTCTAAATATTTCTTCAAGTTCTTTCTGGATCAAGATGGGCTACAAACTTGAAAGTGTATATACATTATTCAATAAACTACTAAAATACAGGAAAATATATAGAAACATAAAAAAATACATAAAAAGAATAACATGAACTGAAAATGTACAGGGTCTATCTGAAGATTATAAAACTCTTCCACTGGCCAGGTGCAGTGGCATGCCTGATTGCCAGGAGTTTGGAAGGCTGAGGAGGGTGGACTGCTTGAGCCCATGAGTCTGAGATCAGGCCTGGGCAACACAGTAGGACACCATCTCTACAAAAACTTTTAAAATTTAGCCAGGTGTGGTGGTGGATGCCTGTAGTCCCAGTTACCTGGGAGGCTGAGGTGAGAGGATCGCTTGAGTCCAGGAGGTTAAGGCTACAGTGAGTGGCCTCTGCACTCTGGCCTGGGCAATAAAGTGAGACAAGGTCTTTAAAAAAAAAAACAGGCGTGGAGAGGAGGAGAGAAAACAACCCCTCCCCTCCAGCCCGAAACTCCTCCAGGAGGCATTTTAAAAAGCCTCATTAAGGATGCTATTATCTATAGCCATAAAGCCACAGTAATTCATAATGTGGTACCGCTTACTACCATAGGCAGACAATTTAAACAGAAGAGAGAATCCAGAAACAAACTCTAGCAAATAAAAAGTTGTAATTTTAAATCAGTAGGAAAAAGAAGATTGTTGAATAAAAGGTACCAGAAAAACAGTTAACCATTTGGAAAAAAACTGAGTTATATACAACATATATATTTGGAATATATATGTTGTATGAAATAAAGAAGCATTGGCCAGGATGGGTATGGTGGTTCATGAGGTCAGGAGTTCAAGACCAGCCTGACCAAGATGGTAAAACCCTGTCTCTACTAAAAATACAAAAATTAGCCAGGTGTGGTGGCAGGGGCCCTGTAATCCCAGCTACTCAGGAGGCTGAGGCAGAGAATTCCTTGAACCTGGGAAGTGGAGGTTGCAGTGAGCCAAGATTGCACCACTGTACTCCCACTGCACTCCAGCCTGGGCAACAGAGTGAGACTCTGTCTCGGGAAAAAAAAAAAAAAAAAAAAAAAAGCAGCATTGGCCAGGAACAGTGGCTCACACTTGTAATCCCAACACTTTGGGAAGCCAGGAAGCAGATCGCTTGAGGTCAGGAGAGTTCATGATCAGCCTGGTCAATATGCTCAAACCCCGTCTTTACTAAAAATACAAAAATTAGAAGGGTATGGTGCTGTTGCCTGTAATCCCAGCTACTTGGGAGGCTGAGGCAGGAGAATCCCTTAAACCTGGGAGGTGGAGGTTGCAGTGAGCCGAGATCAAACCATTGCACTCCAGCCTGGAGAAAGAGTGAGACTCTGTCTCAAAAAATAAAAAGCCAGGCACAGTGGCTCACGCCTGTAATCCCAACACTTTGAGAGGCTGAGGTGGGCAGATCATGAGGTCGGGAGTTCGAGACCAGCCTGGCCAACAAAGTGAAACCTCGTCTCTACGAAAAATACAAAAAATTAGCCAGGTGTGGTGGTGTGCACCTGTAATCCCAGCTACTTGGGAGGCTAAGGTAGGAGAATCACATGAACCCAGGAGGTGGAGGCTGCAGTGAGCTGAGACTGTGCCACTGCACTCCAGCCCAAGCGACAGTGCGAGACTCTGTCTCAAAAAAAAAGAATGCTCCTCAATGTTGGCCTTCGTGCAGTGAAACTAGTGTAATTCTACTGAAGGTAATTGGTGGTGTGAATCGAGAACTTTAAAAATATTCAAATTGTGATCTGGTAATTCTACTTTACACATTATGCCCAGATTATACAAACACAGATTATAAAGACACTATTAAAGTGAATTATAAACAACCTAAAATTCCAACCATAGAGGAAGTAAATGACAATATATATACAAAATGGAATATAATGTAGACATTAAAAATAGTGCTTTAATATAATACTTAATATGGAGAAAATGTTTGTTCTATATTTAAAAAGGGAGGACAGGCAGGAGAGGCAGAATGCAATCACTGTTAAAAGTCAGAGACGTGCATCCCAATTCTGTTTTTTCTAATTAGCAGTGTGACCTGGGGCAAGATATACTACCTTCTCGCCACAGTTTTCTTTTCTATAATAATAATAGTACCCATTTCATAGGCCATCATAAAAACCAAATCAAACAACATATGCATGAGCCAACTGCAGCCGAGAAGACATTCAACAAGGTTAACTCAACAATATATGCTTTTTCAGCTTCCTAGACAGCTAATTAGATTCCCAGAATCTAATCTTATCTAAAACTTTGATAAATTTTCCCCACAAAAATGACTACTCTGATAAAGTATTAGATTTCTATAGGATGAAGGTAGCAATCAGTTGACAGAAGGTGGTGACTGACTAAATCCAGGAATGAAGGAGAAAGAGTAAAGAAGAAACAGAACAAGCCAGGCATGGTGGTTTGTACCTATAGTTCCAGCTACTTGGGAAGCTGAGGCAGGACAATGGCTTGGAGCCAGGAGTTTGGGGTGAGTCAAAGGAAGGATAGGGGAGGGTGGTACGAAGAGACAGAACAGCTTTGCAGGCTGGTCAGTCTTGTTCTGTCTAGAACACTGATGCCACACAAAACCTTCCAGAAACGAGGCTCAAAAATTCCAAATATTCTGATTGTTGATGCTTACTGAATCAGGTCCAAATTCTCCATCTTAGCTCCCAGAGTTCTGTACAATTTGTTCCCATTCCCTTCAACCCACCTAACCTCACCTTTGACTACTTTCTGCTAGGCATCTTCCATACCAGTATCTACTGTCTTGTCCCCTCCCAGCTCAGGTCACCTTCAACATCAAAGCTATCTCAACCTTGACCAGTGCAAACTGACCAAAAGTTTTAACTGTAGCATAATGTTCTATGTGTTTTTTCCCCCAGTACTAGCTTTTTAAGGGCGGGAACTATGCCTTTTATTTCTGTAGTCTCTATAGCAATGGATACAAAACAGTGTTAGACAAACAGGAATTATCAGTGTCACTGTCAGGTGAAACAGGTATAAATAGTTCCCACACAGGACAAGAGCAGGAAGGTAATATGGAAAAACAAAACACTGCTTATATGCCAAGTGAAAGCCTAACTATATGAATTTACCTTCATTGTTCTTTGCATCACTTTTTTTTTTTTTTTTGTAAAGACAAAGTTTCACTATGTTGCCCAGGCTTTTCTCGAACCCCTGGGCTCAAGAGATCGTCCCACCTTAGCCCCCACAAAGTGCTGGGAATACAGGCACAAGCCACCGTACCTAGCCTGGGTCAATTCCTTTTTTTTTTTTTTTTTTTTCTGAGACAGGTCTGCCCTGTCACTCAGACTGGAAGTTCAGTGGCACAATCATGGCTCACTGCAGCCTTGATAACCTGGGTTCAAGTGATACTCCCACCTCAGCCTCCCAAGTAGCTGGGACTACGGCATGTGCCACCACACTTGGCTAATTTTATTTTATGGAGATGATATCTCATTATATTGCCTAGGCTGGTCTCCTAAGCTCAAGTGATCCTTCCACCTTGGCCTCCCAAAGTGCTGAGATTACAGGCCATGAACCACCATAGACAAAAATACAGAATAATAAAAATAATGAAGAAAATACAGAAAAATTAAAATTCCCAAAGGCACAATTACAGATTAGATTTTTTAAAATCCTGTCATGTAAAAACAGAAGCTAATTGTGAATACATTAATTTTTGAAGACATTAAAAGGTTTATCACCTATGATTATGATTACATAGCAAATACGTCAGACAATTTTCAAAGGAAAACAACCAAAATAACCTGTTATAATTGCCACTGCAGAGTTTAGTCAGTTAAGAAGACTGGTTATTATACTAAGAATAATCCATGTGTACTGAGAATAAGACAGTAGAAAAGAATGATTTCTAGCAGTCTATTTTATAACTAAACCAGCAACTTTCTGTTTAATATACTACTTTACTTTCCATTACAAGGGGCAACTAATTGCTAAAACCCCCAGCTTATTTCCTCCGGAGATCAGAAGTCTATCTGCATTCTCTTGGTGAGAAATATTAATAGCAGCTCTAAAACCCCATGAACTTTTATAAGCCACAGCAATTCCGAAAGTCAACATAAAGGGCACCTAACAAACAGCCTAACAGAGGTCGATACAAACCCTCAGACATCATAAGGCAGGGAACACACAGCCATAAAAAAGAATGAAATCATGTCCTTTATAGCAACATGGATGCAGCTGGAGGTCATTATCCTAGGCAATTTAAGGAAGGAACAGAAAACCAACTACTGCATGTTCTCATAAATTTATTAAGTGGGAGCTACACATTGGGTACACATGGACATAAACATAACAACAGATCTTGGAGACTATGATGGGGAAGGAGAAAACGGGGTAAGGGCTGAAAAACAAATTACTGGGTACTATGCTCTTTATCTGGGTGATAAGAACAACTGTACCCCCAAACTTCAGTATCACACAATATACCCACGTACACACACAAAAAATTCGCATATGTACCCCAAAATCTAAAATAAAAGTTGAAATTATAAAACATTTTAAAAGAGAACAAAAGATACCTTGCAGCTTTCTCTTTATATATATAAAATATATAATATATATTTACATATATACACTTACATAATTTTTTTTCTCCAGATGGAGTTTCACTTTGTCACCCAGGCTGAAATGTAGTGGTGCGATCTCGGCTCACTGCAACCTCCGCCTCCTGGGTTCAAGCGATTCTGCTGCCTTAGCCTCCCAAGTAGCCGGGACAACAGAGGTGCACCACCACGCCCAGCTAATTTTTGTATTTTAGTAGAGACAGGGTTTCACCATGTTGGCCAGGATGGTCTCGATCTCTTGATCCTGTGATCCACCCGCCTCAGCCTCCCTAAGTGCTGGGCTTACAGACATGAGCCACCGAGCCCAGCTCAAAATTTTTTTTTTTTTTTTTTTTTTTTTT